>JAQQZT010000007.1:25220877-25231413 GCA_030068275.1 Clarias platycephalus
TGAGGTGCACATTTAATTCTGCAGTGAGTTGGGCAGCTGTGGTTTTATGTTTTTTGGATACAATCCGGGTTAGCACCCAGACATCCCTTTCAGACAGCTTCCTCTTGCGTCCACAGTTACTCCTGTTGGATGTGGTTCGTCCTTCTTAGTGGTATGCTGACATTACCCTGGACACCGTGGCTCTTGATAAATCACGAAGACTTGCTGTCTTGGTCACAGATGTGCCAGCCAGACGCACACCAACAATTTGTCCTCTTTTGAACTCTGATATATCACCCATAACGTTGTGTGCATTGCAATATTTTAAGCAAAACTGTGCTATTAATTATAAATTATGTCTATATTTTGAAAAAAGACAACAGAGGATTAACATGAATATTTCATAATTACTTACTGTTTGATATTTGACATCTTGCATGTTATATGTCCAACTTCTGTGACTCCTACCACACTAGACATGTTTCGAAATACGTTAATCCCCTGTATCTTGTTCTATTAATACACGTATCTAATTCTTCTTGCATAAAAAGTGAGCTAAAACAGTGTTTTTCTCTCCATGCAGGCTTTCAAAAAACAGTGGAGGGATCACGATAACCGTGAGGTCTGCTGTGTGAATGTACAGTTTTGTTATTGGCAAGTTGAAGCGTGAATGTCACAGAGCTTGAAGTGTTTGTGTTTAGCTGTAAATGAAGCATATCCTATAATAGCACTTTTTTATTAGTTTTTAACGTAATTGCATCCGCAACTAATCAGATAATGAAAAAAATTCTTAGAAAAAGTTTAAACAGGTTATACGTTTTGCCCCAGTAGCACTTTCTTAACTAAATTTGTGTGTCTTTTTTGTGTGTGTTCTATTCTGGATTCGTTTAAATGTTCACTCTTGTCATACATGCAAACACGTCTAAAAACATCTGTTTGTTCTAATTGTCGCTGTGAAAAAACGATATACTTTATAAATTCTAAAATATTTACATCTCTTACTAAGTCATGCTGGATTTGCTTGTTTATTAGCGTCTGGAACGCTGATATTAAGCACGAAAACTTTATCGCCCTGTTCATTACTGACAAGGTTTTTGAGGCGTCCTTTTCATTTTTATTTTTATTTTATTGCAAGTTCTTGCCAGAACCTAGAAGGACACAACGGTTAATCTATATTTAACTTTGTTATCCTTGTAAATACAACTTTTACAGATTATTATTACACAGGGTAGCAGAGGAACAGTTAAGGCCTCGACAGCAGGTCTCAGGTCAAGTCAGCACCCTTTACACTATAAAATATTCTGGCCAGTTTTATGGCTCAGAGGGTTGATGAAGTGAGGCTGCTCTGTCATAAATGAAAGAAGAATATTGTGCAAGTTTACTGCCAAGCTTGTTCTAAAGCTGCCATTTTTTTTTTATTTAACAGAGATATCTGGTTAGTCAGTTAGAAGGCAGAATATGTGTTCTTTTTTTTCTTCTTTTTTTATGGATATATTTGTATACATTACAAGAGCCCTGCTCTGTGTGATATTAATAGCTCATTTGAGCTTTTACAGAAATAACTACCATCAGATTGCTTCTTTTTAAATCTTCTACCGTCAGATTGCACTTTTTATTGTTAGTGTTGAATAGTTAATATTCAGACCTCTGTTTAGGTGGAGGGGTGATCTTTTAGATTTTTAAAGGAACCCTGCATTGGGGAACAGCTGTGAACTTAACCTAGAGAAAGAGCTGTCTGTGATTGGCCTTCATCTCTGTACAGGTCAGATTTACAATTTACTGTATGCCTCAGTCATGAAATATCTATGTGGACGTACAGTATAAACATATTTTAAAAACTTTTCTGTATAATTTATACATCATATTTCCAAAAACATTTTCAAACGTGAGTTAAAAACAATTAAAAAATATGGATAAAACCATTGAACATCAGGATTGTTTTTTCCAGCCATGTGCTAATTCTGATTTTTTGTTTAATCATTTTTGAAGAATGAACAGTTGTTAAAAAGGTGTAACTGCTGTATTGAAAAAGAAATGGATATCAAGAGACTCTTTTAGTAAACCAAGAAAATGTAACAAACTGTAACGTGTATGACCTCATCCAACTTTGGACCAATCACATATTTTCCCTTGTTAATTTCATATAAATAAATAGACACACATACACCTACTGTACACACATACAGTACATACAAACATATATAAATATTTACACACCACGATCGGCCATAACATTAACTCACATAACATTAATGCCAGCCTTTCTGGCCATTGCACTACAGCCTGTTGTGCATGGCCAAATGCCTCCAAAACCCCCAGATACCAAACTCACACCCATGGAATATACCAGACAAACAAGTCCCGAACCACTCAGGCCCCAGTGTCTTGGTTCCAGACACCACAGCACATCACTGGAGGCCTTATGGAGTCCTGACCTAAGGGGCCAGAGCTGCCCAGGAGCACAAGGAGAAATTGCACAATAGTGAGCATAATGTTTTGTGTTGTAATGTTATGACTGAGCCTCGCACCTCCACGGTCGAGGGTTCAAGTCCTGCATTTGGGTCTGGGTGCATGGATGTTTACATGTTCTTGGTGGGTTTCATCTGGGTGCTTTGGTTTCCTCCCACAGCTAATTGGCGTTTCAAATCACCTGTAATGTGTAAGTGAGTGCATGAGTGTGTACATGCTTATGCCCTCTGATAGACTTACACCCTGTCCTGGTTGTATCCCATCTTGTACCCCAGGGCCCCCTGGGATAGGCTCCAGGCCTCCTACGACCTAGTATAGGATAAGCAGTATAGAGATTGTGTGTAAGTGTGTGTTATGGCTGATCGGTGTACAATATATATATATATATATATAAATCTGTATAGATGACTATGTACTGAATATCTATTTTTTTTAATCAGGATATCTTCAGTCCACATTTCACTTCAAGCAGCTATGCAGTTCAACAGTACTCTGTATTTATTTTTAAATGATTTATTCGTCATGTCTTTAGTTTTCTTTTTAACACTTGGGAACCTACAACATTAAAAATGTACTTTTTTTCGTTTTTGTTTCGTTATTCTTTACTTTCCGACACTTGTTGTGATATCATGGTTGTAAGTTTCTACTTAAGAGGAGATAAACTCAGAAATAACACTCAGTTCTCAAAAGCCTGGTTTCCACAGCACCACTGCGACCTGTATGATATGAAACAAGGAATGGTTTGTTTGAAATAACCTACATGAGATATGTACTGAGAGAGACAGCCCAGTGTGTGTTGGGATAAATCTGGTAATGTATGTATTTTATTTGCTTTGTTTAAAAAAATGCAGTCTACATAAACATTATGTTCATCGTTTTCAATTATGCATTTTTCTCCTTGTATTATTTTCTGTATGCTTAATATTATCAATAAATATTATTGATACATTCTGTCGTGTTCATGTGGTTGGATTGATTGATTGATAGATAGACAGGTAGCTCAATCTACTACAACTGCAAAGAAAAAACCTTTTTATAAAGCTAAGGACCCTTTACTACTACTAAACCTTAAAGAAATAATAATCTGTGCTGTTGTATAATGAAACAGTGTTATACTGTAGCAACCATCCCAAAGATTTCTATGACATCATGGCATTCTGTGTTTTATTTCTCTTATACCACAACCCAATAAATGCAGCTTTCCTCGTTGCTGAGGAACTTCAAAGCACAAACCTCTCTGTCCTGAAGATTTTGCCGCGCTTGAAATCTTACTGACCTTTTTACAGTACTGATGTGCTTTTGGTAAATGTTAAAGGAGGAAAAGTTTCTTTCCCTTTCTTGGAAAAACACAAACATAGTGAACAATATTTTTTTTACATTAAGTTATGGCTCATGTTTAAGGAACCATTATGTGTTCTTGAAGTTGTGTTGCAGCCAGTGGAACAGGAAACATTGCACGGGTGGAGGGAAGAACGGATTCCACTAAATACCAGCAAATTCTGGAAGCAAACATCACACCATCTGTAAAAAAGCTGAAGTTGAAAAGAGGATGGCTTCTACAACAGGACAATGGTCTTAAAGATACCCCGAAATCCACTATGGAATACCTCAAGAGATGCAAGCTGAAGGTTTTGGAAGGCCATCACAGTCCCCTTATTTAAACATCATTGAAAATTTGTGGGTAGATCTTAAAAGAGCTGTCCATACCAAACTAGAAGCCTTTTTACAAGGAACAATGGGAGAAAATCCCAAGTACAAGAATCGAAAGACTTTTAGCTGGCTATTAAAACCGTTTGCAAGTGTTAGCCATTTTTCACCATAAGTTTAAGGCATCACCATGTCAATTTTTCATCCTAAATGTCTTTAGATTATATTGGTTCGGGGAACCAAAAGAAGAATCTTTAGAAGAATAAGAGGGACCTTTACATGACATCAGCACTGTCAGAGCAATGACATCATAGTGCTGATGGCATAGTGCTTGGGCCCTTTAAAAAAAAAAAAAGCAATAGGACCCACTATGGCATCAGCACAGTCAGAGCAATGGCAATGATGTGATAGCTAGGGGCGATGTCATAGTTCTTGAGGCCTAATGATCCTTAGAAGAACAAGGGTGAAGAACTCTACACACGCTGCTCCTGACCTCCCAGTGATCCAGACCCCCCCCTCTGCCCTCTGTACCTCCTGACTCATCCCTGTGCTGAACTGAACTCCATGATAAGGGTTCCCTGTCGAGTCCGGTTCCTCTCAAGGTTTCTTCCTATTGCCGTCTCAGGGAGTTTTTCCTTGCCACCGTCACCGACACCCTTGGCATGCTCATCAGGTAGAATCGAATTTTTATCTAAACACATTTTTCTAACTGATTCACACTTCCATTTTCTTTTTCTTTTGTGAAGCTGCTTTGAGACAATGACCAAAAAGGGCTATATAAATAAAATTGAAATTGAATTGAATCTTAACACACTTTGACATCATAGGAGTGATTGGTAAAAGGAAAAAAATCTCGTAAAAGTCTTGTATTACTTTTCAAAACCTATATTTTCTATTTATTATTTTATTCTATTCCTTTTGACACCAGCTGCTTTAAAAACAAAACATTCTTGGGATTCATGGTGCTATGTCTTCACTAAATCTTGCACAAAAAAAAAAGACAAAAAATGTATACTCGCTTGGCTTGGCTTTACTTTGACCCAAACAAGTTGTGAATGGCTCCGGGTTGCTTGTATGCTGAAAATTCTTTGCATGCCGAGGACAATTTCTTGCTAAAATTTTACTTTTTAAGGCAAGAAATCGCAAGGCGGGGTATTTGTATGCCGAACGTCCACTGTAATCTGAAAAATACAGTATGTAAAGGCCATGTTTTAAGACTTGGCCGGAATAAAAATATATTATGTGTGCCCATTAAAACCTGTTTGGGAAACAGGTCCAGAATGTTGGTTAGGGTTTGGGTAAAGTGCTCATCTGTCCTTTTATAAATCCTTTGTAATACACTGTCATCCTACTGTACGTATCCTGGGGTGGATGTGATGTCTTTAATATTTCAAAACTATTAATGTATTCCCAGTATTAAAATATTAAACAAATTATTTATACCTGTACTGTATGTAGGCATCACGGTGGTGTAGTGGTTAGCACTGTTGCCTTGCACCTCCAGGGTCCGGGTTCGATTCCCGGCCAGGGTTGATTCCCGTCTCCATGTGCATGGAGTTTGCATGTTCTCCCCGTCCTTGGTGGGTTTCCTCCCACAGTCCAAATATATGCAGGTTAGGCTAATTGGCGTTCCCAAATTACCCAAATTGCCTGTAATGTGTGATTGTGTGAGTGCCCTGCAATGGAATTGGCACCCTGTCCAGGGTGTACCCTACCTCGTACCCTAAGCCTCCTGGGATAGGCTCCAGGTCCCCGTGACCCTGAATACAGGATAAAGCGGTATAGAAGATGAGTGAATGAGTACTGTATGTGTTGACATAAAGCCTGACATTTTTACATCCCTGAAATGTATTTTATAAAGTAGTGTCCTTTATACATGTCTTGTTGTATCTGTCATTCCCAAGATAAATTGATGCTGTATTGGCCGCGAAAGGAGGCCCTAAAATCAGGCATTTCATTTTCATTGTCCAACCCCTGTAAAGTGGAACCTCGGATTACGAGCATACTTCGTTCTGGAAGCAGGCTCATATTCCAAAACATTCGTAACCAAATCAAATTTTTCCTTAAGAAATAATGGAAACTCAAATAATTCGTTCCACACCCCAAAAAATAAATACATAAAAATAATTAACACAAAATATTAAGTAAAAATAAAACAACTTAACCTGCACTTTACATTTAAAAAGGTAAAAATAAATCCCAACAGAGAAGTGTTTCCGTTTGTGCGCACAGGCTGTGTGTGCGTGTGTGTGTGTGTGTGTGTGAAGCTAAAGTAAGGAGCCCCTCCCTCCCCCTCTCCCCCTTCTCATCTTACACAGTTACCCTTCCTCCACTCTTTTCGCACACAACGCGCGCACACAATGAAAACTGGAGAAATGTCCGCGTCCTGATATTCTAACTCTGGTTAGTCTGCGGCGCAATTCAAAATTCCTTGTTAGTGTTATGAGATAAGGAGCCAATTGGATGACTGTAATTGCTTTTCGTACACAAATCCTGATAAACTTAGACCTTGGGAGTATTTAATAAAAGTCAGTTAAAGAAAATACGACTCAGTCTGGGTTTGCTTTCGATTAGTATGCTATAAAGCCATTATATTATATTGATTTAAGGATGATCTTGTGATTTATTATTTGTTGACCGTCGGGTCACAAGCATTCTAGCGAGTGTGAAACCGAAACTTTAACTGAGTTAAGCGTTTATTTGTTGCTGAAATTGTTTGAAGGCCGGGATCAGAGTGCAGAGTCAGCCATGATATAGCGCCCCTGGAGAGGATGGGGTTAAGGCTCCTGCTCAAGAAACCAATGGTGGCCACCTGGCAGGTCAAAACCATTCCAACTAACATCAGAATGCGGAAAAATGTAAATAGATTTTAGGACAAGTGGAAACACTAATGAAAAGGTTCAGAAGAGAATTTCCAGAGCTGACAGGAAGACAGCATTAACTGTCTAGCATTAACCACTCTTTACCAAACAGTTGGCCTGAAAAGCATCACCGACATGCACTTCTGCCAAGAAGGAATGAGTTCTACGAGTACTTTTCATCACACAATGCCTCAGCTAAACTTTTATCTTTCTTTTATTTACTTTTTTAAAAATCTTTTTAAAATTATTTTTTGTTGTGGAAAATCAATCATATCAAACCAAATAGCTCTATTATGGAAACGTTTTGGATGTTTCCCAGACGTGGAGAAGCTCATTCTTAGATTCTCTAAGGTTTGTGTTTGTGTGCCAGACTTATCCTATGTCTACTAATTAGCAACAAAATATAGTTTCAGGTCAGTATGATCATTATCGGCAGGAAATGTATCGCACCTGATATTTTTCATTATTCATATGACACTGAAGCTAAACCTAAAAAAATTAACGAAGGAAAATGCTTACAAAAACTTTTAGGCCTTAATCTCTCTCATAAACTCTAAAGTTATTGTATCTAATTTTTGAATCCCTCTTTTTTACTTTCTCTCCTCAGGTAATTTTGTTTATTGTGTGTTTTCATTATTTCATTTGTTTATTGAATCCATAACGCTGACTGACAAATATATATCCTGTCAAATATTCTGTTCAAAAATTCCAAACAGTGGCTTGTAAGTTAAAGAACATGAAAGAACGAAAGAGAAATTCCTATTTACTCTTTACTTTTACTTTCTGTTCTAGTTCTTGACTTAATTGTTTATTATTATTATTATTATTATTATAGATTCAGATATTGATTTGGTGCGTAAACATTTCTGTATTTTCTAACAACACACACGCACACACACTTAACTGACACATGACTGTAAACAGTAAATGTAACATTACTTTTACAGTATCTGCATTTTACACTCCATATTACAGAAATTGTGCTGCTTGCGAAAACATTTGTCCACTAGATGGCAGTACGACGAGCCATTAAAAGAAGCTTCATGAAATAAGCATTTTGATGAAACTATTGTCTGGGAGGCCTCGACACCTAAATGAGGCTTCATCTCATCATCACCACTTTTCTCCTCTTGTGTCCCTTTAGAGGACGCAATTGGGGTTGCAGTGTTTTTAAGAGTGTATGCAGCCATTTTATTCCACTTTTATTCTAACATCTACTGTATATCAGTTAGCCTCGAGCCAGTTGCCGAAGCTGGTGGCGAGCTTCACTTTTTACACCCGGCTCCTGAAACTTCTTTGCGCGTGGATTGGTCAAATATTCGCGCATGCGAAAGATCTAATTGGGTGGGCTCAATTTCTGCTCAATCATATCACAGTGGGCGGGGCTTAATGAAAGACACGTTCGGAAGAGCCTCCTTGCGCGTGGTGTTTGGGATCAGGTCGGCGACTCGACAAGATGGCGGAAGTCGTAGCGGATGGGGAAAAACTCAGCAAAAAGTATGTGAATTGTTTTATATTTCTAATGACATATATGGCAGTAATAACATGATGGGTTAAACAGAGTTGACATGGGAAATTTAGGTTGATTTTTAGCACTTTATTTAACGAGAAAATTAGGTTATGGTTTCTAAACCGCGTTAACTTTGTGCATGATGTAACGTTGTCTTGCTTACGGGCATCTTCAGCTAAGCTAAATATCTTATAAAGTGGAGTCAGTATGCGAAGTAAAGTTTGGATATGCACATATGTGTCATCTAGCTAGGTCTTTTATCAGCTTCCCCACTGTTGGTTTCGGTTACTCTGTTGAAACATGCTACCATTAAATGTGCTACCAAGCGGTTCTGCGCATGCGTACATGTATGCGCCTGATCGCGATTCGTTACAAAGCTGTTCTGCGCATGCGTACAATTATTGATATGCGCTACAAAGCTGTTTGGCGCATGCGTAAAAGCATTTTTGCCTTTTACGCGTGTTCAGTCCCACAGTCACTTGTGTATAAAATGTCTATAAATGTTATCATTATTTTTAATCATGACAGTGTGTTTTAGGTAATAGAAAAATGCATGCATGTGAACTGGCCTGGGCTGCACATTTCAAATACAGGATGCTCAGTTTTTAGACACCTTTTTTCCTTTAAATTTTTTTTTTAAATAAAGTGCAAATACAGTGGCACCTGTAGGGCGAATTGTCATGTTGCAAAACGCATTTTTTCTTAGGAAATAATGACAGTGCATCCAAAAATATTACCAATTCCCAAAATTATAATCATATTTTGCATATAAAACAATCAAGACATTTAGATAAGATGTGTAAATGAAGTATAATATGAAATAAATAGACAATAAACTTCAATAATTAATCATTAATTTATGTTTCCTCTTGATCGGCTGCTTCAAAAACAAAGTGGCTCCGTTTTATTCTTGCTTCATAACATTCCTAGGGACGCATGGTGCTATGTCTTCACTAAATCATGCACAAAAAACACAACTTAATTTGGTTGGCTTTCCTCAGATGCGAACAAGTTTTGAGCGGCTCCTGGTCACTCCTATGCCGAAAATGCTTTGTATGCTGAGGTCGATTTCTTTCACAATTTTAGTTCTTAAGGTGAAATTTCGCAAGGTGGGGCTTTCGTATACCGAAGTACCATTGTAATCTGAAAAATATGTCAAGATACAAAAATGTGTTGTGTGTCTGGTAAAACCCGTTTGGGAAACGTGACCTCTGATCCAGAATGCTGGTTTGGGTGTAGTGCTCATCTGTCCTATTATAAATACTTTACAAATTCGGTCATTCTAAGTATCCTGGTGTGGATGTGACCTCTCAAAAGTTTCTAAAATGTTAATGTATTCCCAGTATTACATACAACATTTTCTTTATACATGTCGTATTTTTTGATGTATGCATTAAACTCGTCTGACCAATGAAACACCATGGAGACGCCTCACAAGCCGGACTTTGAGAACCACTGATCTACATAAAAAAATCCTTATTCGACGCTGGATGTGGTATTTTAAATGAAGTGCAAATATCGAAATACATAAAACGGCCCCAAAACGGCCCATAGACTTAACATTGAGGCCGGCCTCTGCTGTGACATCATGGCTGTGACTATGATGCAACGGAAGGCACCAACGCACTGGATGGTATCCACGCCCATTAGGAGTGACCCGGCCGTCGCACAGGCACACTTAAAATTTCTCCAGAAATTTTTGCTCTCTAGTTAAGTGTGCCGGCGCACACTTCTTAATCTTCTCCCCTAGAAATCATTGTGCAATCTATTTATTGGCGCACACTTATTACTCTTCTCCCCTAGAGATCATTGCGCAATCCATTTATTATATCCATAAAACTTTGCAGTGTTTCTCGTCCCGCAGTTTCGAGACGACCCACACGTATGTTACACCGTTGCGGCTCGCTCGGGAATGGTGTGCTATGACTTTTGGTAGGGGCCGTCGCGCGGTGCTCCCAATATCCCCCAAAAACCCGCCCCGAAAAGTCCCATGGACTTAACATTGGGGCCGGCCTCTGCTGTGACATCACGGCTCTGACTATGATGCACCGGAAGGCTCGACCAGGCACT
>JAQQZT010000007.1:25231513-25249846 GCA_030068275.1 Clarias platycephalus
CCGCACCGTTTGTCGTGGACCCATGAATGAGGTGCCAAATCATGCGGCTTATTCGGGAATGGGGTGCTATGACTTTTGGTGGGGGCCGTCGCGCGGTGCTCCCAATATCCCCCAAAAACACGCCCCGAAAAGTCCCATAGACTTAACATTGGGGCCGGCCTCTGCTGTGACATCACGGCTCTGACTATGATGCACCGGAAGGCTCGACCAGGCACTGGATGGTTTCCACGCACATTAGCAGTGACCGGGCCGTCGCAGAGGCACACTTAAAATTTCTTCAGAAATTTCGCTCTCTAGTTTTTTTTTTTCTTCTTCCGTACAAAAGTTCGGCGCGTAACTAGTCCCGCACCGTTTGTCGTGGACCCATGAATGAGGTGCCAAATCATGCGGCTTATTCGGGAATGGGGTGCTATGACTTTTCTAAGGGGTGGGCAAAAATCCCATAGGCTTAACATTGAGACCAACTTTGACTGACTGTAGCGCAAAGAGGGAATTTTGTAGAAATGGAAAATTTACCACATTTGAAGAGGTTTGCAATCTGTGTCAGAAGATACCCTGCACAAGGGTATAAGTTTACCCCCAGGCCACAAGAGGTCCCCAAATTCGCCCCATTGACTTATAATGGGGAGTTGGCGCATAACTATTCCTGTACCGTTCATCGTAGACCCCTGAATGAGGTGTCAAATCGTGCGGCTTATTCTGGAATGGTGTGCTTTGACTCTTGGTAGGGATTCGTCGCACGGTTTTCCCAAAATTCCCAAAAAACATCCCCATATTTCCCCATTCGTTTCAATGGATAAGGGCCCGAAAAAGGTACCAACCCTGGCCAATTTGAAGGCTTACCGCTTGGCCATACGTTGTCGTAGAAACATCCTTTAAACTTTGTGGGTCACAAGACTTTGGACCTTTACTGACCATGTTTTGATATCTTTTATGGTTGTTTCACAAGAGCAGTTTAAGTTTTATGAAAATTTAGATTTTTCGCTGAATGTTTGTTCCACTGTCAACTGCCATAAAAACAGGGTGTGGAGAATAATTTGAAAAAAAGGTCTCTCTCCTTCTTTGCTGCCCTAACCTTTTGCCCTACACGTATACAAAACGTAGCTATCGTTGTTTTCTTTCATGCAGTGTCTTCCTCATTGAGATCAGATTTACGGTTCTCTCACAAATCCCGTCAAAGCGCAGCCTCCTCCCTCTCTTTCTCCCATAGACGACCATTCTAAAACTGCTCTCAATTTTCGCCTCAAATTTAACATCGGAGGGTGTTTTACACTGTCACTACGTCAGTATAATACACTATACAGGCATGAAAATGATCTGGAAATTCCTGCCACTCATGGTGAAAGAATTTTTGCGATCGGACCTCTGGTATTCCGTCAGGAAGCATTTGTTTGAGAGTTTAATTCCTGTTTGCCATTCTCTGTGTCTGTCCCAGAGGAGAGTGCGTGCATCCCCCCCCCCCCCCCAATCCCCCTCCGCCACTGACGGGAGTTTGCCACGGCAAGCACCACTCACATTTTCTTCAGGAAATTTACCTCTCTAGTTATTATTATCAGCATCCCTGGAGAAATGTCCGGCTCCTGATTTGTTATTTTTCCTGCTCTGCCTGTGAGCGGCTCCCAACTCTGGTTAGTCTGCGGCGCAATTCCAGTTTTTTGTTAGTGTTATGAGATAAGGAGCCAGTTGGATGACTGTAATTGCTTTCCATACACAAATCCTTGACGGACTCCGACCTCTGGCGTATTTAATAACAGCCAGGAAAAGAAAATACGCCTCGATGCGGGTTTGAGCTCCCGATTTGCTTTTGATTAGTATGCTATAGAGCAATTACATTATATTGATTTAAGGATGATCTTGTGATTCATTATTTCTTGATCGTTGGGTCACGAGCATTCTAATGAGTGTGAAACCGAAACTTTTACTGAGTTAAGCGTTTATTTGTTGCTGTAATTGTTTGAAGGCTGGGATCAGAGTGCCGAGTCAGCCATGATATAGCGCCCCTGGAGAGGATGGGGTTAAGGATCCTGCTCAAGAAAGCAAAGGTGGCAGCCTGAAACCAGAAACCAGCCTGGTGGAACCGGGGCTTGATCAGTACCCCATAACCCTTTCGCTGCTCCTAACACCTGTCCACCTGCTCTGAATCAGCCAGTCATGTTCCAGCATGGACAGGTCAAGACCATTCCAGCTAACATCATAAAGCAGAAAAATGTAATTAGTAATTAAACCCGTACCAACTGTGTTTGTCTGATGGTACTTAGTTGGTAACCCAGTGTAAATAGCTATACAATGATGGAAACTTCAAAGTCAAATGCCTTAATGTAATTAGTATTTAGCAAATAAAAGTGGAAACACCTTGTTAATAAAAAGGTTCACCGACATGCGCTCCTGTCAACCAAGAAGGAACGATTTCTATGAATACACACAACGCCTCAGCTAAACTTCTTTTCCTTTTATCTTTCTTTTATTTCCTTTTTATCTTTTTGCTGTGAGAAATCAAACCAAACCACTCTACTGTGGAAACGTTTTGGATGTTTCATAGACGTGTAGGAGCTCATACATTAACGAGTCTGACGTGTGCGTTTTCTTGGTTCAGGACCCGCGCATCATGTTGACGCTGGTCAGAGCAGCCAGGCAGCCCGTGTGCCGGGCCGTCGGGTTACGGGCGCAGAAGTTTGCGCCACAGGTTCGGCAAACGCTCCCTTCGCTTATTGAAGGATGCCGCTGGAGAGGTGACAAAAGGTTGGTGGTGTTTGTCTAATGTGTGGGGAGGGGAGGAGAATAATTAATTTAAAAAAAAGAAGGGAAAAAAAACAAAACCAACCTTTTGTCACTAGGGCTGGGTCATATGACGATGTTTCATTGAAATTGTGGTAAAATGCATCATAGATCATTTCGTTACAATTGCATGCTGTAATTGGAAGAAGCTCAATTTATATTTTTAAAGCCGAAAGTCATATATATTATAGTAATACAATTTTATTCAAATGATAGGTTTTTTTTTTTTTTTTTTTTGGTTGGCAGGTATACCGTGACATATATGGCATCGTGATATGGTTGTTGTCATATCGCCCACGCCTGCTTCTCACCCCTCCGATTCTTTGTACAGTGATTGGCATCATGATCTCATTGTTCACGAGGCTTTGAGTCACAGTCACTCGTCTGTGTTTCAGTGAGCTCAAGAGGCGCATGAAGGCGGAGAAGAAAGCTGCAGAGAAGGAGGCCAAGGTCAAGGACCAAGATGAACAGAGCAAGGAGTCGAGCGACAAACGGCAGCACGAGCATGTGGACGGAGTGGACGAGGAGACTCTGGACCCCAACGTAAGGCGTCTTTTATTGTGGATCAGCAGCTTAGATAAGCTTAAGTGTTCGAGTTGTAGTGAATACATCGAATGACATTTCCTCTAGATTTTTTCAATCTATTAAGTACAAAATGTGAAGTGACGGGATTCCCGAATTACTGATTCTTGCAGTGATCCAGGAAACCTTCATTTCAAAGCCTCGGTTTTCACCACGCTGTTAAATTCCCGATTCTGATTGGTCCGAATCCGTAGATAAATTTTCTCTGACGGGTTTATCACGGGTTTATATTGGTGGCCCTGTGTTTTAAACATTACTCATTCCACAGCATGGTTGAATGCTCGAAGCTGATTGGTCAGAACAAAGCGCGGACGACGGGTTCATATTAACATACTTGGTGTAATATGTTACCATTTCTCATATAAACTTGAATGTAGATGATGAGAGCAAAAACTAACTTCTCTTGATCATCTCACAACATTAAAATGAAACTATAATCTGTTGAAATAAGTTTTTGTTCGGTCACGGATCTGATTTGGTTGTTGGATGAGAAAAAATTAAACATAAAATTGCTTGCTTTGTTACATTAAACAAGGAATTTTTACCCATGTATGTATTTGTGTGTGTCGGCGTCCTTATAGCAATACTTCAAGATCCGCACTCAGGCCATCCAGGCTCTGAAGGGAACCGCTGAAGACCCCTATCCCCACAAGTTTATCGTGGACTTGTCGCTTACAGAGTTCATTGAGAAATATAACCACCTTCAGGCCGGGGAGCAGTTATCAGATGTCGTCCTCAGTGTTTCAGGTAAAATTCATGACGGTTTTGTGAAAAGTTCAACTCTAGGGGGCAGTTTTTTTTTAAAGGATTTAACGCTAGTTGTTTGTCAGGTCGAGTCCATGCCAAGAGAGCCTCGGGCGCCAAACTGATCTTCTATGACCTGAGAGGAGAGGGTGTCAAGCTGCAGGTTATGGCGAACTCCAGGTTGAGACATGCACATACTGCACAATAGATTTCTGTCCAGGTGTTCCTCAGCTGCACTCTATTTAATAAATGATATGCTTTTTATTTCAACTCAGGAGTTACAAATCGGAGGAAGACTTCACTCATATCAACAATAAATTGCGTCGTGGTGACATCATAGGTGTTCGTGGTAATCCTGGGAAGACAAAGAAAGGCGAGCTGAGCATCATCCCCGTAGAGATGACCCTGCTGTCTCCGTGTCTGCACATGCTTCCTCACCTGCATTTTGGTCTGAAGGACAAGGTCAGTGTTCTCGCTTGCTCAAACACATTATCGCCACCTGCTGGCCTCGAGTGAGGATTGGCAGAGATCCTTACTTTGGACGGGGCTTAACGTTACTGAAACATTAACGCTATTGCAATGAAATCGAGTCGACAGTCTACCTGTGACTCGCAGCTCTAATAGCCTGTGATGTTCAATTAAATTATAAAAGGTGAAAGTACTAATTTTGTGTTTTTGTGACTGTTAGGAAACTCGGTTTCGTCAGCGCTATTTGGACTTGATCCTGAACGACTCTGTGAGGCAAAAGTTTATGACTCGTGCCAAGATCATCACATACCTGCGCAGCTTCTTGGACCAGCTTGGTTTCCTTGAGGTGAGACAACAATCTACGTCAAGAGTGTCGAAGTCATTTTAGGTATTGTATAGTATTAATTCATGAATAAGCGTATCAACAAGAAAAGACTTCTATCAGGGGTGTGGATAAGAAAGACGTTGACAAGAGCACCGAATACTTCAGTTGTGTGGTATCTGAAAGTAAAAAAAAAAATAATAATAAAATTTATATCAGGCTGTAATTAGGGTTGTGATTTTTTTTTTTTTTTTTTTTTTTTTAAATGCTGGTGCCAAATCATTACTTTTAAAATGAATGATAACCACGATGCATCCCTCTGCTTTTAACTTCATCCCGTATGTCCTCCGATGTTTCATTAGGTTTAACGTATTTCCGGCTTTTCTTTTTTTTTTACACACAACTGTTAAAAGACGTTTGTTGCATGTCGCCGTGTCCGAATCCTTTGTTGTGAAATACAGCCACACTTCAGAATGTTTAGTTTTCCCCGAGCTGTGCTTTTTAAGTCGGAATGTGAAAACATGGACACTCGTGTTACTAGTAGATTTGTAGTTGAGCGCTGAGGAGGGTGAAGATCTGTGTTCCGATTCAGTTCTAGAACATACTGCTTATATAGGTACCGGTGCCGTATTGGCACTTGGCTTCGTTACCCAGCCCTGGCTGTAATGCACCGATAATGCCTTTTCTCATTTTTCTTTGGTGTGCCTGTGTCATAGATCGAGACCCCGATGATGAACCTGATTCCTGGAGGCGCCGTGGCTCGGCCTTTTATCACCTACCACAACGAGCTGGATATGAACCTGTACATGAGGATTGCGCCTGAGCTTTACCACAAGGTACAGTACAAATGAAGTAAGCACTGAATGGAACGAGCTGGCCAGCACGATGCTCATCCTCAATGTTCCTGCATTCAGATGCTGGTGGTTGGAGGCTTCGACCGTGTCTATGAAATCGGTCGTCAGTTCCGAAACGAAGGCATCGACCTCACACACAACCCAGAGTTCACCACGTGCGAGTTTTATATGGCCTACGCTGACTACCAGGACCTGATGGAGATCACCGAGAAGCTTCTCGCAGGTTGGGAATCACTTGAACACAACTTCTAATTATTGAAAATACGACAAAAGGTGAACCCGCTTCACTCTCACGATTTCTATCGTACAGGAATGGTGAAGCACATCACAGGAGGTTATAAGGTGACGTATCACCCCGATGGACCAGAAGGACAAAGCCATGAAATCGACTTCACTCCACCTTTTAAGAGAATCAGCATGTGTCACGATCTGGAAAAGGAGATGGGAGTGAAATTTCCAGCCCCTGAAACTTATGATTCTGATGGTACAACTTAATCATGATATTTTTACAGTAACATAACAGTGTGTATTTAGCATTCAGGTCTTTTTAAGGATCTATTTAACATGAAATAACAGGTAGTTTAGTTTTGACCGCAGTTTTGAGTTAAAAGCCAACAAAAAGATGTCATGCTGCTGTTATTTGCATTATTCCGTGCAGAAACTCGCAAATTCTTCGATGATTTGTGTGCTCAGAAGGGAGTGGAATGTGCGGCTCCAAGAACAACAGCTCGCCTCTTGGATAAGGTTGTTTATTTTAATCCAATACGTCACTGCTGAGTTGATGTCATTTTGTTGATGTGTAAAATTATATATATATTTTTTAGAAAGTTAAAAAAGACCATTTTCTCCCATCCACTTAACAGAGAAAGATGTATCAGCACCATACAGGCCATGACAAAACTGTCATGTAATTCTGCTAATAGCATGTCAGAGGAATATTAAGAATTTCATGAAAGACTTTTTCAGATTGTCAGATGATAATGATTATAGTTTACTGTAATTAGTCAGCATTAACATATTTAAGTTAACAAGTTTTCTTCCAAATAAATGGACACAGTTGTACTGTTCCTGTCTGATAAATGTATCTGAATACTCACTTTTTTTATATGTGTAATGATGATGATTTCCCTTTTCTTTACTTTTTGTATTGCAGTTAGTGGGAGATTTCCTGGAGGTGAAATGCATCAACCCTACATTTATTTGTGACCACCCTCAGATCATGAGCCCACTGGCAAAATGGTGAGCACTTCTACAGTTCCCCTGTCCATGACCGGGGGATCTCAGCTAGAGTGGTGATGACACAGAGGGGGTGTATAGGGGTGACTACAGTAATCTTTAAACTTACGACACATCTGTTTCTGCAGTATTTCAGCGCACACACAAAAAAAAAAAAAAAAAAAAAAAACACCTTAGCAACAGGGTTTGACTGGTACTTAGTAACCCAGTGTAAGGATTTATCCAATGATGGAAACGTAAGCACTTTTGTAAGTCGCTCTGGATAAAAGCATCTGCTAAATGACTAAATGTAATCAGAAATGTTATGATGATGCATCAGTAATGAAAAAGAAATGGTCGATACAAAACACGATCTCTGTGAACACGCATCATTGGATTCAGGTTTTATATACAGTACTTCACGCTGTGATGAAGATGAGGCTAATGTGATCACTTAAGTGCGGAGAGCGTCGACGGGGATTGGCTTTAAAGAATTGACCAATCTGATGTCCTACCCTCTTTTTTTTCTTTTTTGTGTGCGTGTCTGTTTTTTGTTTTTTTTGGACACCCCACTTGCAGTTTATTATGATGCACCATAAAGCAAAAATGTGACGTACACTGCTTGGCTAAAAAATTTGCGCACACTGATATGTTATTGTAAGTGATGTGTTAACCAGTTTGTGTGAAAATAATTCCTCATGCTCCCAGAAGCTGTGGGTCTGTCCCATCAGGGCAGAAAAACTCCATAGATGTGCTAATTACATTCAGGTCATCAGCTGACTTAATTTTATTTCCACATAACGTTGCTGAGTCTAGACCTGAGCAACTAAAGGAACCCCGGATCATAACACTGTCTCCAGAGGCTTGTACATGCGCCTCTCTTCTTACCCTGACACACGCACACATCACTCTGGAATAGGCTCAGAGCTTTTTCCATCGCTCCAAAATCCAACTCCCTGAACAACTGAAGCCTTTTTTTTTTTCTGATTAGCCGCACTAACAAGTGGATTTCTTGTGGCCAAGAGTGACTTTTTTTTATAAATAAAAAAAAGAAAAGAAAAAAACAAAGCAGGCATTTTAGGCAACTTTGAAGCTCTGTTTCTTCTACATAACGTCATGGTGTGATGTTTCAATCCATAATTTTTATTCATGATGCACAGGCAGGAATTTTATTCATTCAAATCATGTTAAAATATTCTGAGAATTAAATTGAATCAGATTGTGAAGGCAGAATCGGCCAGTACATACACGTAAGATTTTTTGAGTTTTGGAAACTGAGGAATGCACTGGAGTCGGAGCTCCTTAACTTGTATTATATTCGATTACTTACATAGTGTCTCCTCCTCCTGTTCTTACAGGCACAGATCCCAGAAAGGACTGACCGAACGCTTCGAGCTCTTCGTCTTGAAAAAAGAGATCTGTAACGCCTACACAGAGTTGAACGACCCTATCAAGCAGCGCGAGCTCTTCGAGCAGCAGGCTAAGGTCTGAATATTTGAGGCATACCCTGCCTGTGTTTTTGGTGAATACTGTGGATGTGACTTTTGTCTCGTTGGTTTTTGTACAGGCTAAGGCTGAAGGTGATGATGAGGCCATGTTTATAGATGAGACATTCTGTACGGCGTTAGAATATGGTCTTCCACCTACTGCAGGATGGGGCATGGGCATCGACCGCCTCACAATGTTCCTAACGGACTCCAACAACATCAAGGTAAATCAACCAGCAGTCAGAAATACATCGTACTTTCATGCATAATCTTTTATCTTATAATCTTCTGCTACGCTAATCCCAGCGGTTCACTAGTGCTTGGATACCATCAAGATAGAACGTTTTCTCAGTATGCCGGAGCCATGATCAGACTTTCCTGCTTCATGTGTAAAACTCTGACCTCCCAGGAACTCCCTTAATGTCCGAAACATGTGGAAATGGCTTGTAGCGAGGTCCGGGCTGTAATGTGTAATAACTCTGAGATCTAATGTAATGTGCAAGTAGTGTTCGTGAGGTCATGCATTATACTGCAACAAAGTGATCAAAATCAACAAAGTGATTTTGGTGATCAAAGCAGGAGTTCCTAGGAGGCCAGTTTAGATGTGACGTCTGATCATAATTCTGGTGTATTGAGAAATTTCTATCTTGAAGGTAACCAAGCACCAGTAAAAGACTGTGATATGTTCATATAGAGATGAAGTACACTGCCTCCTGGGAGTTTTTGCCATCATAACTGTGTACAGTTATTCTGCACAATCAAAAGTCCCACTATAACTTGAACAGCCCTTGTATAACAGCAAATCTAGCAGTGGTGCATCTTCAAATCACAGTTTTAGGTTAATGCACTCATTCTGATTCGTTATAATTTCTATAGTAACCGTTCTTTCAGAGGGACCTGGATGGCAGGCGCTTTATATAAAGATATAAAAGTTTGTGGTGCCGTTTCCATACATGTACACTTATGTAGCATTTTTAGCATGTTGTAATTTAAAGTTTTCTGACATGATCGATTTCAGGAAAGCTGTTTATGCTTTGTTGTTTCTTAGAAACATGATAATCTGACATTTTATTTTTCATAATAATGTGAAGTAGCTACAAAGAGTAGTTTCTTTAACACAGTTTTTAGCCATTCCAGAACATTACTACCTTCAACTATTCAAAAATAAAGAAAGAGAGAAATGTGCATATTTGGTTCTTGTGTTGTTCAATAGGAGAAATTGAATTATATTCAACTTTTGGGTTGTAAAAATTCCCCTTGACGCGCATCATACTATCCCATCCTTGATTTATTTTCCTAGAGCAATATGTACTAAAGTGTTTTATTTGTTAACACATAGCACTTAGACATGTTGATTAGTCTTAATTTGACTTCTCTTTGCAACAGTGTTAAAATATTAACCTGTTGTTTCACTTCTTTTTTTTAAATAAACATGCTGGTGCATTTTTTTGTGTTGCAGGAAGTCCTTCTCTTCCCTGCCATGAAGCCTGAAGACAATAAACCCACTCCTCCAGCAGAGGGCACTTCAGTTTAACACTGTGGCTTGTGATGTCTTCTGATCAGTGACACGCAAGATTATTCGTCAGCACCAGGGTTCATGTTTCTGCCTGACTGTGTGGGTTACTGTTAAAGATGGATGATTGTCACAAAGGATTTTACATTGCTGGAGAAGAGAACCATATTAATGTTTTTTTACTCAGTTAGGCAGAAGCAGTCAGCCCTGTTTCCTTTTTTTTTCTCTTTTTACTGCTACTTTGGTCTGTTGTGGGTTAACGTCAGGTTCTTACCCTGGAGCAATCAAGAAAATGAAGAATCAAATCCAGCCATATTTTTCTGTAATATTGGTTTTAATACCACATGTCTCTGTATTTTTATTGATCACCATATGGTCATAGGAATAAACCTTCATGTGTGCGATTAAACCGTCTGAAGTTATTTAAGCATTGTGACTGAAGACTAATGCTAAAGTCTGTCTCTATAAAAATGGGTAGCATGATTACTTTATGGCCTGGTGAAGTGGAATTTTATTTATGGATCAGTGCCATGTGCTCTGTAGTCACCATAGTCAGTCAGTCAAAATGTAGGATTTTGACTATGTTGTAATAAGGGTGTGCAGGATAAGTGTTCCCTCTAACACTGATCTTCTGCATGTTAGTACATGTCATGGACATTCATATAATTCTTGAAATCAAGGTATGAAAAGCCTCACTATACAACATGCGGATTTCTCATTTTATGCATCTAGAAAAGATGACTAATAATTTTCCTGTCAGGATTCCACTCTTTATGGCTTTATATTGGATTGAAAAGGTGATCTGTGGTGTCCTGTTATTCATATTAAATGCACACAGGCCCCTGATGGGGAGACTTAATGGCTGAAAAAGTCAGTTGGGGAGTTTAGCATTGATAAAAGTACAATTGGGGTGGAGGGACATAACTTTTTACTTTTAAGTGCTCCGTTTTTAAGGTTCTTCATAGACTCATTAAGCGTTGGTCAAAGGAAAAAAAAAATTGCAATTTTGGGAAAAGTGCCCCTATTATGCTTTTTCAAATATGATCTTTCATGCATTGTGTCATGTAGCTGCACCGCTGCACGTAACAGTGAACATAAACTATCTGCAAAGTTGTGACGCCGACAATGCACTATTTTTGTCTATAAAAAAAAAAAGAATCGGCTCACGTTCGCCTAAACGAGACGTTAGCAATTCGAATCTTTTTCTGTTACGGATCCATGTCACTAAGTAACACATTTGCATAATGTCCGCCCACGTTCTACGTCGCGAACAACTTGCAACTTGCCATCTTACAATTAACTTTACCACACTCTTGTTAACATATGACACTTACCACTGAGAAACGTCGTGCTTGCGAAACAGTTTCTTGTCGATGTGCCACTTCAACCGTTTCATCGTCAGACTCTGGCTCGAATGGATACGGTAAAACCGACGCCATCTTTTCTATGTATTGACGGGTCTCCAGAGCCGTCGTTCAGTTATGGTAATCGACGTTTCGTTTTCCGACACACGCTGTAGCGGTAGACCAATCATAAAGGACCGCGCCATCTGACCAATCACAGCAGTGAGGGCTCACGGAAAGGAGGGCTTCACGAGTCGTTTACGAATCATTTAGAAATGGGGTAAGATTAAATCTATTCTTGAAGAAAACTAAAGTGTTTTTTGACCTTGCATACATGGAAACCTGTTTTAAGAGACTCATAAAGCAATATTAGCAACCTTTAAAATGGCATAATAGGGACACTTTAAATATTGCATTAAATCAAATAAAATCTGCGCTGAGTGATTCTATAAAAGATTTAATTGAGTCATTGAGAAAAAGAAAAATGGTGAATCTTGGTCATGGTACATATAAAATCTTTATTAATTTAACCTTGCATGTATGTAGGGTTTCTAGTAATATTTTAAGAGTGTGGATTTCATGGTGTTTGTCCAATTGTGCACTCAGATACAGATGCACAAGCTTTTTGTGACTTGACCAAAAAGACATACCAAGCCTAACATGGTTGCTGTTGTTTGGAAGAAGGCTCCCTTAACATTCTGAAAACCTTTTGGAAACCTTACATCAGTAAAAAGTATATTTAAATATTTTCTATCTTAATTAGTACAGAACATACAGTATTTCAAACACATTAGTATCAATGCTGTATACAAGTCCAGTTGTATGTAGTTTGGCAGGAACTAACTTACAATGACTCGTCTGACCATGTCTCTGGTTCAAGAGTGGCTTGACACAAGGAATGCAACAGTTGTAGCCTGGATGTCCTGGATCTGTCTGTGCGTGGTGACTCTTGAAGTACCGACTCCAGCAGCAGTCCACTCTGTAAATCTCCCCCAAGTTCTTGAATGGGTTTTGTTTCACAGTCCTCTCAAAGCTTCGGTTGTCCCTGTTGCTTGTGCACCTTTTTTTTTTTTTTTACCACATTTTTTTCCTTCCATTCAACTTTCCATGAATGTGCTTGCACGCACAGCTTCTTGATCAGTGACTGAACCAGACTGAGAGTCCATTTAAAGGCTCAGGAAACTTTTGCAGGTGTTTTGAGTTAATTAGCTCATTAGAGTGTGACACCATGAGTCTCCAGTATTGAACCTTTACACTATTTGCTAATTTTCTGAGATACTGAATTTTGGGTTTTCATTAGCTGTAACCCATAATTATCAAAATCTAAATAAATAAATCCTTGAAATATATCAGCCTGTATGTAATGAATATATATAATGAGTCTATATAACTTTTTGAATTGAATTACTGAAATAAATAAACTTTTCATATACATACACATAAATTTATTTATTTAGAGAGAATTTTATTATGCACTGTGAAGCGGCATTCATTCGTCCATGCAGTGTGTGTTTGAGGACTTCTGTCCCTTTGTGGACTGCATAGGTCGGGAGTGGAGTCCGTGTCCTTTGTGACCGCCGGGAGCGCGCGTCGCCGAGAGCGCGCACGGTGTAGTGCACCCGCGCTGCAGTTTTCATTGAGTTTCAGGGGGAAAGATGGCGATGTGCGCGACGCTCACGCGCTTTTCCTGCAGTTTCGCGGTGCTTTTGCCGTCTCTGTCTAGAACTGTGGGGAACCAGATACTAAGGAGGACGAACAAATCCATTTCAAGGACTTTCTGCACTGCTTCCTGGCTTTCCCAAGGTAATTACACATCATTTTATATCACCACTGGAGGGATGTGGAACTCATGCGAGACTGAAAATGCAGCGACATGCAACAGTTTCCAGTTTGTCCTGTTACTTGAAGGGCGGATTGCATTATTTATTTGCTGGTATTTAGGAAAGCCTTTGATCTCCGGATCCCTCTAGTTTTGTAAATGTCCTGTTAGTGCTGTGAGATCTGCTGGATAAGATAAAGAAGTAGTTATTTCTTTGCACAAATAAACTGCAGATGATCTGCTATTAACAACTTACAACTTTTGTGTGTGTGTGTGTGTGTGTGTGTGTGTGTATTTATATGCATATATATATAGAAGTTTAATTCAGTTTTATTTCTATGAACTCAGGAATAATAATTTACCAAACCAGTACATTTGGTACATTAGTATGTTCACTTGATTGTACCATAAAACGTTTTTTTTAATATATATATATACTTTAAGCAACACTGGACCTTACTCTTTTTTTTTTTTTTTTAACTCACTTTTTTTTTTTTTTTTTTAATCAAATGCAAGTATGGTTTCGGTTTTAATAGGTTACTATAGTCACAACAACTTTCCTATACACAGAATGTTCATCTGGGTTGTTCTTTCGGGAGGCCCAGATCAACCACCAACTATGATGTTGTTAATAGTTAGAACACGGATTGTAGATTCCTAGCTATTTGTCTCTGGGATTGTCCTCAGGTTGATTGACAGATCAACCTGATTTTGCTAATCAGGAATGTCTTTGGAATTTTCACTTCTAGGCATGCTAGAAGGTCGGTCAATTCTAATCTGCAACGGAATCTGAAAGGATTATAATTACAATTATCATAATAATGTCAATTATCATAATAATGGCAACAAATTTTTGTGCATACATTTTCCCTTAAAAAAAGGGTGTTTACTTATTCTAGTGTGTCATTTTGAATACACAAAAGGTACAAAAACAAAAAAGGCATCCTTGACAGTATTACAGCAGAGACTTATAAAGGTGCCCTTTTTTCTGCATGTGCAAAGCAAGTGTAACAATTTGGGGGGGAAGAAAAGCTTGAAATGAGACAAGGAAAAAAAAAATCTGGATAGTGACACTCTAAATAAATACCGGGTGTGGGTGCAGGACAGTAAAGACAAACAGTACTTGAGTGGATTGTAATGATAAGCTGATCATGAAACGGGGTCCTGGGATGAGACGGTCAGTCTTGATAATTACAGCAGCAGCTTTTTGGCTAAAATCTACAATATCTAGGTTAGAATAAACACTGGAGCAGTTGTCGGTATAAGCTGGATTTAGAATGTCAGTTTAGACCAGAAGAATGTGAATCAGAAGTGCAAAAGGGGAAGAAAACATTTCTGCTTATGGGACCAATCGATGAGAACGAGCCTAAGATCTGATCTACACTGAGATCATTTTGGCTCTCAGTTCATCTGAATTAGTATTATCTTAGTGTCTTAATTTTTTTTACTGCAGTTCCATTTGCATATATTTTACTTTTTTTGCACTAAAACGGAACCATTTAAAGATCATTATAAAATTAGAGTTCTTTTAGGAACCATGTTCGGAACAAGGTTGTAGAAGACGCATTGAGTTGATTTAAAATAACTTACAGAGCCTCTCTTAAAGATCTTCCAGGAATCCTTTGTTTTTAAAGTGTACTGTAAGTTAAAATCTCAACCTTCTTGAACTGGTCCGCCTGGTTTTAATGCTTGCTTGATTATAATGTGCACGCCATCTGCTTCTCACAGCAAACAGACCTGGAAACTGCTGGAGCATTTTATTACCCTGAAGGGAATTCTAAACTTGATTGCTGTTCACAAAGTTGTTTTGGTCTTTCGGGATATTTTTCTCCCTCTCTCGACATTCATGAAGCTCTAGCACTAGTCTAATGGAGGAGGAAACAGATGACCCATGCACATATTATCTTATGCTCTGTTTTTGTAATAGTAACCACATGAAGGCATTCTGATTTCTGAAAATTTTGAGCTGTCAGTCAGGTTATGTGGGGATTCGTGTCTCAGAAACCACCTTGTGTTTTGAATTAAACTTTTGAATCCTAAGAAGAACATAGTGTTTAGATTTTAAACAGTTTGAGTGAGGAAGAAGAGAAGAGGGAGCTTTTTTTTGTTGTATGCTTGTATTTCACAAGACCTTTTGGCTTCAGTACAGAACACATTAAACTGTTCTCTGAGCTCTGGGGCAGAACCGAATATCAGGAAATATTTCTGCTTCCATGTCATAATCTGAGCATAAATGATGACCATCTTAGAAAAAGAATTTCTGCGTTACAATATGACACATTTTTGGATAATACTAGTATTGCTATTTTTTTTTACTAACATATAACGTTTTATTATAGCTATTATTTTATTTTATTACCGCATTATAACATTATTTGGAGATAAAACAGAAGGTTGTACTACAGTTTCCAAAATACACTGCTTGGCAAAAAAAAAAAACTCACCACCTGGATTTAATTAAGTGAAAATTTACTTCCATTGGATAATTAATGCAGACGAGAAGAGTCAAAATATTTCTCCTGCTACAAGCAAAAAAAAACAACTAAGGGGAATCCTGCAACTACTAAGAACTGATAAATACATTATTAAATGTAATCAGATTTACTCCCAGATTTACTTCCAGAGTGATTGTGCATCAGGGTAAGAAGAGAGGTCGATGAAGCGATGCACACATTATGCCTCGTGAGAAACAATGCAATGGAAACGTGAGGCCTTAATCAAAGCAAAAGGCGGTCCTGTGAAATATTAGGTGGTGTGACTTTTTTTGGCCGGCCGTATGGCTTTGTTAGGAATATAACACAGTGTTCGCACAACATCCAATTTGCAAAACATTAAACAAAGCAGACCTGCGCTAACTGCAATAGCAATGAAAGAGTGCAAAGATTCTTACTCTTTCCTTGAACATTTTCATGTTGAGCCGATAGTTTCACTTCAGTGATCATGTGACAAAAAGTTTTTCACTTTAAAAAAATAAATAAAAAAAATTTGGAATCCATATGTTTGGACTGAGTCGTCTTTAATAATAAGATAAAAGTGCATGTTAGTTTTAAAGATAACACCTGTTTTGTTTGCAGCTCTAAAGTTTACTGACAAACATGAGTGGGTACGAGCGGACGGAGACATCGGGACAGTTGGGATCAGCGCTTATGCTCAGGTAGAGGATTATTACTTCCTGTAAATAATTAGGTTCCATCAGGTGGTTTTACAATGTTTAATATTTATTTGTGTGGTCAGGATTGTCTCAAACATTTAACCAGTTTTGTTTTACTATTTAATCTCCTGAATCGTTGCCCTTTGCCCGTGTCATCCTCGTGAGGTGACCGTCACAGCAGGGACCATTTAAACATCTGAGCTCTGTCCTAAGTTCATTTTTGTTCCTAATAGAACACAGCATTTTAGTATCAGTCCCTAATCCAGTACACTGTCTAAAGTCGTGAAGCCTCTACTGAAAAATAATAAAGTCTGTCTTTTTGGAGGCAAAATATGAAAAAATGAGAGCTCACGTTACTGTACTTCAAATATTGTGTTTAAAGCAAACCATGTAATTAAAGATTTACAACAGAGGGTCTCGCTATCCACAGAAGTCTTAACTGTCTAATAAACATGAAAAGGTCTGTAACAAGGGTCTCAGAGTCCTTTAACGCCCCAGCTGAAATACACCTCAGATAATAATTTTTTTTTATAAACAAACCCCTTTTATTTTACTTCTCTTTCAAATGCACTGTTTCAGTTTATATGTAAATGAGCTATAGCTGGGCCACGCCCTTCCAGAGAACAGCAGAGCTGAGTAACAAGCCAGGGAAGGGGATCTTCTTATATGAGCTCACAATAGGGGAAGATCTACTTGACTGACAAATTCAAAAATTAGACAAAAATGTTTAAATGTTTCTTTTATTCTTAGGATTTTTATTTGTACACAATTACTAGACCTCCATCTGACTGTATAAACATATAATAGAATTATGCATAATCATCCCCTTTTAAAGAAAAAAGCACAAAAGCTTATATCCTCTATAATATTTAAATGTATAGAAGGTTCTGATTCCATTTGTTTTAATAAATACATCTCTAACTGCAAATACCAGGTTGATGCACAAATTCATGCAAATAATGAAAAATGTTATTGTTTTTATAGTAGCACAGGGTCTTGTGTGGGGGACACCCCAGATAATATACTGTAAATCCAATCAATCAATCAATCAATCAATCAAATTATGTTTAGTTATAAAGAGAAATCCATCTAACTCTCGAAATAGGAAAGTTCTCTGTAAGGAAATGCTTATTTAACATTTAGTCTCTAGTTCCATTACTTTGTAACACTTGGTTGTTGCAAAGTTAACTTTTCAAGCATTTTCAGGACAAAGAAGTTTGTCCTTAACAGGTATCTTAGTGACTTCAGGAGAGATAGAGAGAGAGAAAGAGAGAGAGCGAGAGAGCACAAGAGAGAGACCAGCGGTTCAGACGTGAAGCAGGCAGACGATCGTTGCTTTGGCGTACTGAAGAAACTTTCTACCTTGATGGTGTCCAAGAACTAGTGAGACACTGGGATAAGTGTATTAGTGTAGGGGGAAATTATATACGGAAATATTCTGCGCAGTCAAAATTATTTTACTTAAATGCTTAAATGTAGTTATTTATAAAAGCATGTCCAGGATGGTCCCACTGAGATAAAAATCACATTTGCAAACAAGGTCTTGTTTGAGAAAACAGCACACTAAGTACAGTGGTACCTTGGCATCCAAACGCCCGGCCTCACAAATTTTTGCCCGAAGAACTGAAAGTTTGACATTTGCCTTGGCATATGAAGCGTTTTTGGCATATGAGCGAACGAACCGAGCTGAACCGACGCTGGCTGAGTTGTGCGAACGTCCAGGAGCCGTTCAAAACTAGTTCATATCAGTGGAAAGCCAAGCTAAGTGAGTTTAGATATTTTTTGTGGATTTGAAGATTTAGGGTCCCAAGAATGTTATCAAGGACGATAGCAAGAAGAAAAGGGAGCCACATTCAGTTTGGTTTTTAAAGCAGCCGTTGCCAAGAGGAATCATAAATTACGGTTAAGCAAGGTTTAATATCTATTTATTTCAGATTTTACGTCATTTACATGTATTTTCTAAATGTTTATGTTGAGGTCCCACCAGGGGCGTTTCTAGGATTTTCAGTTAAGGGGGGCTCAGCCCCCATAGATGTTTAACACATATTTGGCTTGTTCAG
>JAQQZT010000007.1:25249946-25265212 GCA_030068275.1 Clarias platycephalus
AGAGGAAACAGCTGGTGTGATGAGGGTGAACACAGCCAAGATTTAACTGATTAATCCCTCATGACATTTTGTAAACTGTATTTATGAGAACGGACTGTACTGATGCAGATAGAACAATTTATCGAAAAACACACACCTGGCCTTAATCCTGAAGGAGTCGAAGGAGTCGAAGTCTGCCGCTGCTTTCATATGTAATTTAAAGGGGATGATGGGCGATCACCAATTTGTGTGGAGTTTATGAAGAATTTTTAGGGGGGCTGAGTACAAATGTTAGGGGGGCTAAAGCCGATAGGTACCACTATACTGCTTCTGAAACAATTCCATTAGAAATCCAAAGTTACAAACTTCAAACCCTATCAGTGGACCACTTAAAACAAATACAAATGTAATAATGATGTAATGCACAATGCTAGTTATCATATGCACGAATATAAGTCCCAAATATTGTGCAAGAACAAGCACAGTCATGACAAAAAGAGTGAGCTGCCTTCTCCTGGCCAATTGTTTTACTCACATTGCTTTATTAATCACAGGAAGCTTTAGGGGATGTAGTGTACTGTGGACTACCTGAAGTTGGAACAAAGCTTCAACCAACAGGTGAGCTCTGATGCTTTCTGAAAATATTTTTACTTTAATCCAGACGTTTATATTATATATATAAAATTCATAAAATACATGGATAAATGCATGAATACGGAAGATATTTTTTTACTCTGTACTGTTTAATGCTGATGGTTAAACCAGCGTATAGATGAACTGAAGATTTTGGCTCACTCGTTCATTCCAAATCACTGTCCCTCAGAGGAATTTGGTGTGTTAGAGAGTGTGAAGGCCGCTAGCGAGCTGTTCTCACCCCTGAGTGGAGAAGTCACCGAAATCAACACGGAACTGACGGAGAACCCCAGCCTCATCAACTCGTCCTGCTATGAGCGTGGTGCGTTTGTTGTAGTATGTTTAGAAGTACACAGCAATGGGAAAACACTTCTCTAATTCTTTCTCCTTTCTTTAAGGATGGTTGATTAAGATGACGATAGAAAACCCTGGAGAACTGGAAGCTCTAATGGATGAAGCTGCCTATGAAAAATACATCAAGTCACTCGAGTAGTTCAGTTGAATGATTAGTTAGATTTGCTTTACCTTTATGACTCGGATAAAAGCAGATTTTAGAGCTAAAAGCTCACTGCTAATTCTTATGATTGTTGAAATGCGTTTTTGTATGTTTGAAAGAACTTTGAGTTTTAGCTATTTTGAATAAATATTGAATATTGGAGTTTTAGCTGAAATAAAATGAAAATGATAACGTTTTAAAATGTGTCTTTGTTTTAATTTACTTTAATAGAACCACTGAGCTGAGGATACCTTAAAGCTTCATGTGTATAGACTTAGTGCTTTATACAAGGCGCGTTCAATTCAAATCGGGACTTGTGAGGAAATTTCTCATGAATTAAGTTATTGCCACATCCCCCGTACAGACCTGACCAAGCCATTTCCACATGTTGGGGGAAAAGGAGTTTAATGTTGTATTAAAGGAGTTCCTGGGAGGCCGGCGTTTCACACATGAAGCAAGCAGTCTGATCATGACTCCGGCATACTGGGAATACTTTCTACCTGGCTGTTATCCAAGCACTAGTGAAACACTGGGCTAAGTGCATTAGTGTAGCAGGGGATTATATAGAGAAATAACAGGAGTTTTTACTCTCGGAACTGTGTTCTTGTATTCTGCACAATCCAAAGTCCCGGTTTGATCTGAACCCTTTTCTTATTTTGTTAAGTAGGATTTTTCTCTTATAAGTTAACAGCAGTTCTGGAATGTTCAGTTTTAGGTCAGTGCTTTAATACAGTGAGACTTGTACAGGGTTCTCTTTATAACTAAAAATTATGTTATTTTTCTATTTCAGTATTCCAGCATATATCACATGCTGAGACTATAACAGCATTGGTGTTGTTGGTTTGGTACATTAAGCCACATTAAGATTTATTTTCATGTTATATAATGTGCTCGTCACAACATGCTGAACATGAACAACATCATATCTGGACGTAAAACCCACTTATTGAATTGTGACATTTCTCAAATCAAATACTAAAATAAATTGCAGGAATCTTCTATGAGTTCATTATAACAGTTAGTTACAGGAGAACACGTCTGACGTTGTGAAATAACAATTAGATCACCTCTGGCATTGTGAAATAATTCAGATAATAAGTTCAGCATATTAAGTTCATCGTTCACGCCAAGTGTCTGTTTATTTCCAGCATGTTTAATGAATACTTTGTACACGGTTAATAGCCGCTTGCAAAGATCAAAGTATAATCATTTGTCCTGTTCTGCAGCAAGAGACACCACCCACTTATCTGACACTAAACTAGGACAGGAAACATACAACTTAAACACCTTGATCTTTGACCTAAGATTAAGATAGTTACAGTGTAGGGATTATTAATGATTAATGAACTACTGATCATAGTCTCGGTGAAATTAGAGATATTTGAGTGGAGGGTCAAGTACAGAAAAAATGCTTTAATCGGCCTTTTTTTAACATTTGCAAATTAACAACATAACTAATAACACTTTACCTGAGACATATAACACTTTATAAGATAATCATTAGGCTTACACAGCCAGGCACAGATCATCTACTAAATCATTTTCTTATGTATCTTGCAAATTCGTGTTTTCCAGCTTAATGTAGAGATTGTTGTGAGATTGTTAGTATAAAAGTTTGCAGTTCATCCTTTGGTCTGTATTCTCTAAAGTTTTATTCATGCATTCTCCTTAATTTCTTATAATCACTCCATATGATGTGTTAGCTTCGTGACCAAGCATTAATAACGTGACCTTCAAATGGCTCCACTGTAGAAACATCTTTACCTGTTTATCAGGATGAACCAAGACTCCTAACATGCTAATTGTTTTTTCGGTTAATGGGCCACTTAGGACTCTTTCGGTAAAGTGTTTGCATAATTTTTGTTTTTTGCTAAGGCAACTGACTGAAGTCTAAGAACATATGCAGCCTCACCGTCATTTCAGGAAAAGTTTCATATTTTGAATTTACATCAATTATAAAACAAAATTTTATATTTTATTTATTAATAAAAAACTTATATTTATTATTAAATAAAATATTATTTAATAATAAAAAATATAACTAAATATTCTGCTGCACTTGTTTCTGTCTTTGGCGCAAACAGGTGAGATGAGATGAGAAACTTTTAAAAGCTACACATTTGTGAGCAACAGGCCTCATGTGCTGCAGCTTGGCAGATTCTTAAAACATTTTTTATAACTTTTATCATTTAAAATACGAGGGTGAGTCAAAAATTACCCGCACTCTGGCTGTAGAATTTATTTCAATTAACTTTTAGAAAAGACAAATACATCGCTTCTCAACATAATCGCCTTGCTTTTCAAAACACCGTGTCCATCTGTCAACAAGCTTACCTATTCGCTTATTAATAAATGTTTTATCCTGAGCTGCGAGTCACGATTGGACCGTTGTCTTTACTTCTTAATCATAAGTGATTGATTAAGTAATCATTCGTTCTCATAAGTCCAGTGGAGCAAGATCAGGACTATAGGGAGGATGCTTTAACACTTCAAAACAAAGTGTCGACAGTGTGGGCAGAAGTGTGTGGACAGGCAACATCGTGCAAGATCACGAAGCCCCTTCTAATAACAGTCCTCCGAGTTGACTCACCCTCATATAATAAAAAAGCCCCCAATAAACGTCAATTGTTCGATATAATTCAGGCTTCATCTGTATTTACATAGTATATATCTATCAGACAGGTGTGTGTTCACAGAATAAAAACCTAAAGGTGAAAATAGATAAAGTATTTACATATCATGTTGTTTTGCTGAAAATGTTTTATGAACTTTTGGACAACTTTGCGTGCTTTACGCGCCCCCTAGTGACTGACGATGCAACATAACTGTTTCTCATCGTTCACCTTCTGGGATGTATTTCAGAAAGTGCGAGTTAGTTGAGCCTGAATTCAAGGAAAATTCTTCAAATTCTAAAAGAGAGTCAGTTACTATGGCAACATATTCTGCTAGAAGGTCTCATAGCCTTTAGACACGACGTGTGTTTTTCTTAAAGATACAGTTGATATAGAAGCATATAGAAATCCATTCATTCATCCATCCATTCCGGAAACCTCTATAATCCAACTAGGGACCTTTATTCCCATTTTATGACCATGGTAGGATCTCCGGTCAACATTCACTCATTATGGGCCAATTTCAGAATGCCAGTTCTGACTGTAGGAGGAAGCCAGAGTACCCTGAGGAAACCCACCCACCACAGGGAGAACATGCAAACTCCATGCACACAGACCCCGAGGTGGTACTCGAACCCGAACCCTGAAGGTGCAAGGCGACAGTGCTAACCTTATTGAAGCACAAATACTCTGGAGAAATCTCAGTTGGGAAGGGGATTTCACACCTTACCTAGATGTTTCATGATTCCCAATATTGTTTGTTTAAACTTTACTATTTTTCTGCACATTTGATTATTTACCTGAACAATATTCCCATCCGTCACATCACTCATATGTCGCATCGTGGACATCTCGGAACTAACACTGTGTGTGTCCCACCAATTATTTTTACATAGCATCAATGATGCTGGGCAGGTTTCCAAGGCAACCGTTTATCAGACTGTCACAAAGCTACAAGACTCATCAAAGAAAAGAATTTCACAGAATTGTTGGCATTAGTTTAAGTAATAATATATTTATTTGGCATGGAAGTCCATGTGACATTAGGATGACGTTATTCTCAACAACATTGACACAAAAAGAGCAGAATAATCTCCTACACAAGAAGTGACTTTCCCAGCAGAGACACTGCTACCATCATTTCTGATTGATTTTCACCTCTCCAGTGTTAAATAAAGACAATTAGGCTTTTAAATGAACTTTCTATGTTGCCATAGTCTTTCTTATTCTTTAAATGTGCAATACAATAATTAGTATTTTTATGTTGCCATAAGTACAAGTATCACCCTGTGATACCTCAACAACTGTTAATTGATCCAACAGCTCTGTTAATACTCTGCTGAACAATATCCTACTGAGGCACATTGTGCTGTGAAGGTGGATGGAGCTTTTCCGTCATTGCAAGTTCTATAATAACATCATTAACTGTTTTTATAATGTGTATAACCCAGTAGGCTTCTCTGTATCTTCCCTCTCTCTCTCTCTCTCTCTCTCTCTCTCTCTGTACCGCCCAGGAGGTTTTCATAATATTCCAGTAAAGAAAAGAAATAATTTCTGTGTTCTACTGCAACTCATTATGAAAGATGAGTACTTGTGGAGTAATAAGAGTACTTACAACTGCATGGAGTTCTGTTGTGGCAGAAAGCTCCGGCAGACAGATCACACAATCAGTAACTGGTAGAAAATGAAGAAGATTGGACAGTTAAATTATACCTTTGCTGAGAATGCTCCATCTCATTTGAATTTAGTTTTTCACAACAGTTTTCAGGCGACATCACAATATTCACACATATAACACTGAGTCACCTTAAAATAGATTATGATTCAGAGAATCTAAAAAAAAAGTACAGCAGGTAATTACAAAGAATTGTACGGCTACAAGAAAATCAATGTGCCACATTCTGACACGATAGAGGAGTGGGCATGACTAAGCTAACACACAATATATGTACATATATCACTATATTGAATAGCTAACCTCATGTGTAGGCCTGTATCTCCTGGAATGTGTATATACAGGTGAAACTTGAAAAATTAGAATATCGTGCAAAAGTTCATTTCTTTCAGTAATGAAACTTAAAAGGTGAAACTACTATATGAGATAGATTCATTACATGCAAAGCAAGATAGTTCAAGCCGTGGTTTGTCATAATTGAGATGATTAAGGCTTACAGCTCATGAAAACCCCAAATCCACAATCTCAGAAAATGAGAATATTGTGAAAAGGTTCAATATTCTCGGCTCATAGTGTCCCACTCTAATATATATATTTATAATATATATTTATAAAATATATATAATGTATATATTTGTCTCCTGTTGCCATGGGGACTCGTTTTCTCTGTGTTCAATTATTAAGGGCATTTTCTCTACTCTGTTATTTAAAGGTATAAATTAATTTCAGCGTTTACTCTACTGGTTTCCTCACTAGTAATTGTGCAACATTATGTTTCTATTAATTTTATCTGTATGTACATTAATGTGCTTTAAGAAATGTCGACTAGTTTGCATTTGATAGATAGATTGATGGGAGTACTCTCTTAATCCCAAAGGAAATTTGTATTCTTCTTCTTCTTATACCACTTCCACTACTACACATGCTACTACTTATAATAATTTAATAATAATATTTTTTTTTATTAATAATTAGTGTTATTTTTTTATTTTGTTATTTGTTCTAAAAATTATATTTTATATGGAACTAGTGAACATTATTGTATTGTAAAACAACATCATGACTAATAATAATAATAATAATAATAATAATAATAGTAGTAGTAGTTGTTGTAATAATAATAATAATAATAATAATAATATTTTTATATATTATATCTTTTGTCATTATATTAAACATGTGGCATTATTCAGACTTGTTGTCGAACTATTTTTTTTTTAATAATAAGCAAGCAAACAAACAAAATAGGCAAGCAAACAAACAAATAAATACGTTTTTTTTTTTTTTTTTTTAAACAGCGGCGTCCTGCAGGCTTTTAACTTGCCCTGACTCATACGTTGCACACTTCCGGTTTGTCCGTCTCTAGCGGAGCGTTCCTATTGGCTGCCGTCTTCATATCCCATAAGGCCCGGCAATTGCACTTCCTTTTTCTTTTCGGCCATATTCCGCCCGGACGGTACGTGCAATTATCTTACCAAGTTAGCAATTTTATCCGATGTAATCCTTTCTAAGTGCGCGTTTTCCACCACATAGACTTTTATACATATTTCCTAAAGTTTGTTGTGAGCATGAGGGAATAAGTATGGAGTGTGTAGAGTGTGTGGAAGAGGAGAAATTAGCGATAGAGTTAGAGGTTGTAAAAACAGCTCAGTGAGTGAAGGATGCGCCGACTGCAGCACGCGGAGGTTAGCTTTATCACCGGGTTGTGTGTTTAAACAGTTTCTTTAAGTGGTTATAAGAAATAAAATATACACACACGTATGCACTTATCAACACTCTAGTATCTGTTTTTGGGTTAGCTGTGAGTTGACCATGTTGGCTAATAATGCTAGCTCTGGTGAAATACAGTATGGAGGTTTTCTCATTCTGAGTTATTTTGGAGAATATTGTGTACCATGTGTGTCTGCATGTCTAACATTGTGTGTATTTGTGTGTTCACAGGGAATAAACAGTCATGGCCCCCAGCCGGAATGGTATGATCTTGAACCCTCACTTCCACAAAGACTGGCAGAAGAGAGTTCGTACCTGGTTCAACCAGCCAGCCAGAAAACTCCGCAGGTACAAACTGAGGATAAATTTTTAGCTTGGATTGTCCTCTTACACCACAGCAATGCCAGATTTCTCCTTTGGGTTCTTTAGTGTGATTCATGGCACCTGAATAAAAAGTAAAATTTCTTGTATTTGTTGATTTATAATGCACTGTTGCCTCACACCTCCAGGGACAGGGTTCGATGCCCACCCCAGGTTTGTGTGTGTGTGTAGTCTTTGTACAGTTCATTCTCTCAGTGCATGCTGGGTTTCCTCCAAAAGACATGCTTAATTGGGTTTCCCAAACTGCCTGCATTTCCCTAGAAGAATTGGGGCATTAAAAGTCAGGTTACCCACCTATACCTTGATTTTCAGTGCTGTCGACCCCTGTACAGGAGAGCGAGCAAGTGTTATTATTTGTGGAAGCAGTCTCCAGTGTTGGGGCTTTGTAACATGGCTGCATCTTTAAGATTGAAGACGGTACAGTTTGTTTTTTCTTAGTCATGTGACAAGATTTAATTTTATATACATCAGTCTAAAATATATAATCGGTTTAAGGTTGCTGTGGTTTGAGAGGACATGAGCTGGTTTGTCGTATTTGTTAGTGAGCGAAAGCAGCAGTCATATGATGACAAATTCTCCGGAATCTCTGTACATCTTTTGATGATACTCCTCGAACCCCTTTTGCTGATGACTGTTCTGCTCAGTAGAGAATAACTTGTACAATTAAGTGTTTTTCAGGCTAGTCTTTAAGCGTTGAGCATTACAGCTTCACTGCACCAGTCTGATTTTATACTTAAACATCTTTCCTCCTGCTCTTGTTACAGGCGTAAGGCTCGTCAGGCGAAGGCTCGCCGCGTTGCCCCTCGCCCAATTGCCGGACCTTTGAGGCCCGTCGTCAGGTGTCCGACGATCCGCTATCAGGCCAAGGTCCGCGCCGGCCGGGGCTTCTCTCTGGAAGAGCTGAAGGTGCGATTGTGGTGGTGTTTTTCTTTTTTTGCAGAATTCTAATTTCTAAATGCAGAAATGCATTTTTATGGTGTTGCGTTATCAAAAGTCACGCACATTATGCCTGTCTCAAAACACTAAGTGCCAATTAGTCTAAAAAATCACCTGCATTAGAAGCCACGTGTTAGCTGTTTATGCTTTAAATAATGAGTTTAAATAGTAGGAGGAATTTGAGGTGGCAACAAAAAAAACGCGCACCTTCTACAGGTGGAATTCCCATGTTAGCACTCCAGGTAGTAGCAGTGAATTATTTGCTACATTTGTGTAGAAATAGTTATGGCGGATGACTGGTACAGGTCCTTCAGTAAAATGTAGCTTTAAAATTTTTTTTTTAATTTAATCTGAAGTTAATTGTTCGAAGTTAGTGTGTACTGTTTAAATATTGTGCTTCGTTTTGAAGTGAGAAAATGGGACTGAGGTGCTTGTTTTCAATTTAGGTATGAGGCTGTTGAATAAAACTTGAGTATAAATTTTTTTTTCTTTTTCATTAAAGATCTTTAAATTGTAACACAAAAATGTATTTAAGATATTTAATACAATATTTATATTACGATTTGTGATACAGAATCACAGCATAAATCGATGTTGCCATCGTATTGATTGACGGTTGATTCTCATCCCTGGATCACATGGACTTCACCCTCATACTGTATTACAGAATAGTCACAACATTCTTTACAACATGCGGTATTTTCGCTTAGTTTTTAGCGGTCCCATACACTACTGAGTATATTATATGAATGTAAGTATTTGTCCCATCACTCTGTAACACCCCTTCGCGTGTCCGAGCAGCAGTCAGATGATGACAAATTCTCCGGAATCTCTGTACATATTTGATGATACTCCTTTGAACCCTTTGTGCTGATGACTGCTCTGCTCGACACAGGCGACCTGAGAAAAGTACAATTTAAACAGTGATTCATGAGGGCATTTACTTCATGATCATATTCATGGTTTGGTTTGTGTCTCAGGCTGCTGGAATCAACAAGAAAGTGGCCCGCACCATCGGCATCGCCGTTGACCCACGTCGCCGCAACAGATCCACAGAGTCCCTGCACACCAATATTCAGAGGCTGAAGGTGTACCGTTCCAAACTTATCCTCTTCCCCAGGAAGGCTTCTGCACCCAAGAAGGGAGACAGCACTGTAAGTGGCTCAGCACTATTGAACGATTCGTTTTCTCTCTTGTATTATGAAACTTGTAATGTCTGGTGTTGGTGTTTCAGCCACTATAGACTTGGAAAAAAAAATAAAAATTCCCCCTGAAAAGTGATCTTTCCCTAAGACAAATTTCAAACTCTTGGTGCAGTCATGATAATTTTATTAACCATGTACATCCTGCTAAAGTACGCTGGTCTATAAGGTTTTGTCATGGATATTTCACATTTTATTTAAGCTTTAATCGTGTTTGTACTAGCATGCGACAGATCACGCAGTCTGTCACTTTCTGTGACATTTCAAATAAACTTTTTTATTCTGTTTAAATTAGTCACAACTCTAAAGAGATGAGCTCAAACAATTTGAACCAACCCCTGTGGTGCAGATGGTCTGAGATTTAAAAAAAAAAAAAAATTTTATTCTCTCCTTAGAACTTCAGTTACTTCATAAAATAGATCCTATTTACTGTTTGATATGCGCACACAAAGTGAAGAAACACCAATATCCTTTCTTATCGTATACAACCCCATGTTGAATGTGTATAGATGTTATGAACTTGTAGCTAAAAATAATTCTTTCTTAATCTTGTCTAAGTAAAAAGTACATTTAAAAAAAATAAAAAAAGGTTTGTACATTGATTCACGCGTGCCTTTTACAAACTTCTATAAAGTCTATTGTCCTAGTCGGGGGAGCTGTTGGGCACAAGACAAGTTCATTTAAGATGCTAGTATAGTGTCGGTAACTTCTTGCTTTTTGAGGTGCTAAAATTGATACCCAATAATAAAAAAGATAAATTTACAGTGTTGCTAAACCATTGACAATGTGGGAAAATGACTAAAAGCATGTTTATCTATGAAATCATTTGTGCCATTATTTGCTGTTAGTCTGGGTCAATTTGTTTGGATATGAAATGGTTCATTTAATATTTGCACATTGCAGTTTAATTTTCAATCGCAGTGTGTCAAATAAGATGCCGATTGTTTCTCCGTTCTGGTTTTGTTTCTGAACTAAGTTTTAGTAGCACAATCCCAACAGACAAGTTACACAAATTATGAAAGCCCAAATAATTTAAAGGCAAATAATGCCATCAAAAATCCTGTCCTTTGTTAATAGATGTGTAAGCTGGGAGAGGTTGATCAAGGACATTCTTGATGTGATTAGAGACATTAATGATCAATTATTAATGTCTGTAACTGAAATGGATAGGATTCTAATAATGTGCAGCCTTGATTATAACCGTAAAACAACAAAAAGTGAGCAAGTTTTGTTTATATTGCTCAGAACAAGTGGGGTTTTATTGTCTGTATGCGAGAGGACACAAAGTGCAAATTTGCAGCAGAGTGCAGAAAAAGAAATACAGAATAGTAAATGTACATATCTTGGGCTATAAGCTTTTCATAGCAGAGATTGACTTTCACCCGTTCCATCTAATTTTACACTAAAAACACTTGGAGAAATCTCTGCGCATCCTTGATGGACTGGTTTTGAACTCTGATGCTTCGTTATTTACACTCTTGCATTTCTGTCATTAATCCATTTTTTTTTTTGTAAACCTTTATTGTAGGAGGAGGAGATCAAGATGGCGACACAGCTCACCGGGCCAGTCATGCCCATCAAGAACGTATGTATTCAACAGTCAAAACTATATCATGGAAACTCTTAATGTCTTGGCACTTACGTTCTATGCAGTTTATTCGGCTGTGTAACTCGTGTTTTCTGAATTTCTTCTCCAGGTGCAAAAGAAGGAGAAGGCCCGCGTGATCACTGAGGAAGAGAAGAAATTCAAGGCTTTCGCCACTCTGCGCATGACTCGCGCCAATGCTCGTCTCTTCGGCATCCGTGCCAAGAGAGCGAAGGAGGCCGCTGAGCAGGACGTAGAGAAGAAGAAATAGACAGTTATTTGTATGCAACAAAATAAAGCCTCTCCACAAATGGTCAAATGTTGTTGTCTCTTAATTATGAACAGCAGTTTTGCATGTGTAGATGGTCTACTGTGTGGATAGTGACACTCCGTTCTCTTATCACACTGCACATGGAAGGGATGTCCAATGTCTAAACCCTCTGGTAGGGCAACGGGTGCATGGAAAAGAGATCGATAGAGATATATGCTGACAATAGATATGCTAATACATGAATATAAAACATGTTTTCTAGTGCTTCATTTAAAAATATGAATAACATTAAATATCTACAAAACGCTTAGTTAATTTTAGTTTATATTTTAATGTTTCAGGACAAACTTTAAGCTTTTGGGCCTCAATGTATGGGTAAATAGGCAAATTATTGAAAGACTGAAATATAGAAATTGGACCTTAAATTGGTGGCCTGGCAGCAACTTCTGTAAATGCTGAAACTGTTCCATGCAGAGATTATTTCTTCCTTCAGTGCCGTGATTTATTCTTGACTGATTGACTGACAAACTTCAAATCAACCCAAAAGGAAAAGTAGGCTGTTTGGGTCTGGTGCTGTTCCATCTTCGTTAGTTTTAAAGCCATCTTGGAACTTAAAGTTTCAAAATTAAGTTGAATGCTTATGGATGCAGGCACTGAGACCACCATGTGTAAGTCATGTTGCGTGGTCATAGACAAGACTACAGCAAAATCAAGTGGTCTTATGACAGCTGATGGTTAGTTTATTAAAAAATAATAAATTTCAGGAGGGTGTAATAAGTCAGTTGATTTAAATAAAGTTTATTAAATTACCTATAGGATTTTTTTATGCTGCTCTAAATAAAGAACCAATGTCTGAGAATAGTTGTGTGCTATGTGAAAGAAACATTTTAGAAAGTTTGCCTGCATTTGTCCTGGAGAGGCTCCTATCAGTTTAATAAAACAGGCTGTGCTTCTTCATAAATAACTCTAGATGGCAGCATAAGCACAGTGTTCCACTTTGGGTGTCTCCTAATTTTCATGAACTTATGTTGGCTATTGGGTGTAATGTTTTCGGCAGGTACTAGTTCCAGATCTCTAGGGGCGGAAAAAATCTACACATTCCAGTCTACAGGGTTTATTGTGTATGCTGGATCAGATTTGCCAAAACGATGTGCGAGCTTGAACATCCTGTTACACATGCATTCCCCTTTTATATTAAACTCCATTCTTCTGGGATTGTTTTTCACTAGATGTTGCTGTGTGGATTTGTGGTCATTTAGCTTACAAGAGCATTATTGTGCTCAGGTGCTGATCTTGGACTACTGAGGAGGCTCAGCATACAAACATTTCAGACAGGTATGTGCTTACACACTGATGGCACCAATTTTGGTAAGGCCCACATACTTCTGGCTATTTAATCTGATCGCGTTGAAACCATACTAGGTGTGTGTTGCTGGATGATGGATGCTTTCTTTGTTCCAGTATTTTGTTATTCGAAGATTGGCAAAGTTTAATCACTTAATTTCTCTTTCAGTAACCATTTTATTCTAGTGAAGGTTGTGGAGATCCAGAGTCTATGCTTGGAACGCTGTGTGTGTTTTCTTTGCCAATCCACCTACTAGCATGTTTTTTTTTTTTTTTTTTTTTCCTTTAAAGGTAGGAGGAAACCCACAAGAACACAGAAAGATCATGTTAAACTCCACACAGACAGTAATGATATCAGGATCAAACACAAAGCAGCTTTACAGAAACCCGGATCTTCTGTAGGTTCTTAATGAAAAAGCTAGCAGTGAAGGGAATTTGACTGGAAAATGAACGAAAGCTTAAAAGAAACCAGACCCCAAAGGAAACTCATCTTCTCCTTAGTGAAATTTTAATGATTGAATTCACCACTTGTACACAGAATAGGCAAACAGGAATGAATGTGCATAAAATATGCAAGATGAAGAGTATGAGCTCAAGACGAGGTGCTCCAGAGGCTCGCGCTTGCTGTAAGTCGAGAGGTTAATGGGCCACTTACACTGACATCTCATTCATATTCTGGTGCCTGGGCTTGTCTGTAAGTGATGTATGACGGCCACTAGCTTTGAGACGCTCGTACTGTTCTCATTAAATGTCACTGTTGAGACGGAACATGGAACGAATTGAAATGATCTCGAGATTTTTAGGCATACGGGTTCGCTGGAATTCAGCGCAAGTGTCTACTACTAAGAATTTCCCAGACTTTCCTCATTGCAGAGTTTCACGTGTTATATCATTGATGGTTTGAGGCAGTCTTCCTCTTTAGTGAGTACACTCTTATCTAGACTAAGGGGTGGATTATAGCCTGTGCTGTATAGAAAGGCAAGATAATTACACGATATCTAAAAAAGGAAATAAATTGCTCACGCTAATGTTTTTTTTTTTTTTCAATATTGTAATGGAATATTTAACTTTTTGCCTAGTGTTCAAGTAATTATGCTGTAAATCGTGACTGATTAGTTCTCCACATGTGCTTTCTGTTTGGTCCTGCTATAAACTAACAACAAAAGGGGTTGTGTATGCGTGTGTGTGTGTGTGTGTGTGCTTACATCCCATTTTCTGGTCTATACTAGAAAGAAAAGCACAAAAATATTTGATCACAAGTAAAGGATTAGAAAGGACATTTCCCACACACACACACACTGATCACCCATAACATTAAAACAACTTGGTAGAGAACATTCATTATCTCCTTATATTGGCATAGATATATTATGCAGCAAGTCATCAATCAGTTCTCAAAAATGGGCAAGTACAGAATAAGGATTTGAGGAATTTTGACGAGGGCCAAATTGTTTCAAGAAGGACAACCAATGAACCAGTGATGTCAATCAGGCTCATTGATGCACATGGAGGAGTGTAGGCTGACCCGTCTGGTCCGATCCTACTGTAGCTCAAATTGCTGAAAAAGTGAATGCTGGCTCTGTCCGGACACACAATGCATTGCAGTAGTTGTGACCGGTCAGGGTGCCCCCTGTCTCCAATAGAAAGGGGCATGTGATCATCAGAACTGGATCACAGAGCATGAAAGAAGGTGGACAGATCCGATGAATTACTCTGACGCTTACCACCTACCTAATCGTTGTTGCAGAACAAGTACACCTCTTCAATGGCAGTATCAGCTTTATATATACCGTATGGTGTGATGAGGCCGTTACTGTTTCCTCCCCAAAGATGATTAAGATGATTTCTTCCCCAAAGATGAGTTTTTACACAACAGGACTTCCTGAAGTGTTTATTCCTCTTATATACAATAACAACAATTGGGCAACCATTACATTTATTGTCTTTATTAAAGAATGTGAATGGTAAAGAATTGAAAACATATAATAGATTCATCTGTTTAGAGTTTGTGTGTGCAAAATCATATTGTAGCAGTAAATATCATCCAGTCGCTTAATAAATTAACATTAACACTTAAGTAGTGTTTTATAATAGTAGTAATATTATACACAGTAGTGTTATGAAATAAAAATTGATTGAAATAGCTCACATTTTTTACATCCTCTATAACAGATTACACACTACCTACTCATAGAGCTTACATAACTATCAAACCTACAACACCAAGAGCACAGAGATGACACTAAAGTGGCCTTCTGAAAATGTTAAATGGTAAAGTGAGCATCACACACTCCACACACACACACACACACACACACACACACACTCTCATAGTTTTGATTTTCATTTTCGGATGTTTTAGGATGCACACCCTCCTCCAAAGAATACACTTGTACCTAGGGGTCTTTAGACCTGGGTGCTCTGTCTGTCTGTCTGCGCAGC
>JAQQZT010000007.1:25271058-25281173 GCA_030068275.1 Clarias platycephalus
AGAGAGAGAGAGAGAGAGACAAAGAGAGAGACTGAGGGACAGATAGAATGTCTTTAGTGTATATATCTAAGCGAGATAGATGTCTTTTTTTGGTTAACATTTATGCTAATAAAGCCCTTCCGAATTGAGAAAGAAAGAGAGAGACCATGCATGTGTGTATGTGTGTAAGACGTGTGTGAGAAAGCAAAAGTGAGATAGTATGTGTGTGACGGAGAGAGGGATAGAGAGAGATAATGTAAGAGAAATAGAAATGTGTGTGTAAGAGAGACTATGCAGTATGTGCGTATTTGTGAACAGAAGACATAAGAATTGTGTGTGTGTGTGTGTGTGTGTGTGCTAGAGAGGGAGAGAGAAAGAGAGAGAGCATATATATATATGGTGTGAAAAAAAGAGGCTATGGAGTGAAGATAGAGTGAGAGAAACTGTGTGTGTGTGTGTGTGTGTGTGAGAGAGAGTATGTACTATGCATGTGTGTGTAAGATAAAAAGCAAAAGAGTGATAGTATGTGTGTGACAGAGAGAGAGAGAGTGTAAGAGAAAGGGATTGAGTTCGGGTGCATTGGAGAAAGAGAAAGAGACAGAGATGAAAAGTATATAGTATGTGTGTGTATATGTGTGTGTGTGTGAGAGCGAACAGGAGACATAGTAATTGTGTGTGTGTGACAGCGAAAAGGACAGAGAGACAGAAGCAATATCTACTTGTCAAGTCAAGTGGCTTTTTACTGACATTTAAACCATACATGTCTCATACGCTAAAAAGTAAACAGTGAAAAGAAACAGTATTTCCCAGAGGAACACAACGGAGCTAAAACAAGACCACAGAGAACTAAATTAGACACAGGACTACATAGAAGCACACGTGTGTGAACAGGGCAGGACGGTAGAGTTACTACGAACTACGAGCAGAATAATTGGCAGAATGAAGGGCGTTGTCGCATCCGGCAGGAGGAAGATCCAGTGTGAATAAAGTGTGAAAGGATATTACGATAATATAATAAATAATAAACGTGATGAGTGTAAACATAGTGACGTATTATTTAGCAGAAATAAAACAGGTGGGCAGTACAGTACCTCCAACTCCAACAGAAACGTGCAAAATTTGCTTTGAGTATGTGTGTTTGTGTGTGTTTGTCAGCAGCATGAGTGTGTGTTGGTGATTGGTCCGTCAAGTCTCTGTTGACTTGGGTAAAAAAAACACTGTTTGTGACATGGCCTGATTGTGTGAGCCTGAATGCATCTGTATCTTTTGCCAGATGGCAGGAGGGTGAAGAGTTTGAGTTAGGTTTGTCTGTGTGTGTGTGTGTGTGTGTGTGTGTGTGGCTTTCCACAATGCTGGGGGTTTTGCGGACGCAGGATGTGGTGTAAATGTCTGTGAAGGAGGGTTGAGAGATCCTGATGATCTTCTCAGCTGTCCCAACTATCTGTTCCCAGTCAGTGTAATTTCTAATCCAGGAGATCCAGCTGCTCAGGAACATCCCTAGGGTCCTGCTGTAGAACGATGTTGGCAGATGTGCTTTTCTCAGCCTGTGACACCAAATAGAGATGCTGCTGAGCTTTGTGAACAGCGCTCAGCAAGGTGCCTCCTAAAAAGCACTATATGTTGGTGTGTGTGAGTGTGATAGGATGGTAGTTGTTGAAGAAGGACGGACACTAATGATTGGGGACGCGGGTGGGGTCCCTTAAGCACCTCGGATTGGTGTCAGTGAGAAACTTGATTCAATATAGATTTTTGCCTCATGGCAAGGAGGAGTGTTTTCCATTATTGTCTTCCTTGACTCCCAATAATTGTATTTCTCAAGCCGAGCCAAGATGTTGTTCAGAACATCTAGGAAGGAGGCATCACTGTCACAGGCAGATGTCGTTATCTTCTAGTTGGTGATGGCCTGGATGCCCCGCCACATGCTACATGTTTCCCTGATGTCCTGCAAGTGGGTGTTGGTTCTCTGGGCGTGTGCGCACTTTGGTTCTCTGATGGCCCCCGGACAGTTTTGCTGTACTTATGGACACCTTTTCTATTGCCTCTATTCAGACCACACTGAAGCATCAGGTCCTCAGCAAAGCACGCTCCTCTTGTTATGCTGTTCATGGAGACAGGACTTGCATTGATGCACTTGCTGATATAGCAAGTTTGTGAAGTCACCATCAGTTGCAGCTTCCCTGAACATGTCACCGGCAGTGTGCTGAAGTGCAGGTTTTCACCTGATTCAGAATGGAAAGGAGACAAAGCAGTCTCTAGACTCACTCTGAGGAGGATGGAGAGGAGAATGCACAAGAGTGGCAGGGTATAGGAATTTTTTTTTCAACCTTGCAAGGACTAATGCTTGCATTCTGCGCTTCTGCTTCCTCGCACACCACTTATGGGGTCCCCTCCCCCAGCAACTGGTCCTCGCAGCAAGCCGAGATGACAGATTCACTGTGCAAGCTGTTTGTTTGATTATTCCTATCTTCTTGAAATGTCTGAAGGTGGTTGTAGACAAAAAACCCCAGATGTTCATGTGACATAAGATTACGAAAATAAGTTAGGGAAAGACACAAATTCTCACCATATTGATCTGGATTGGCTGTTACCACCATGCCATCTTGGATCAATGGTGTGTGTTAGAGTGGTGCAGTTTAATCAATTATGCAGTTTGATCGATTGTTTTTGGTCGATTCAGAACCGTTTTTTACTTTTACGTTTATTTAACTGTTAAATGGTCTAAAAGTGTCTGACTGCCAAAAAAATAAAACACAGCTCTTGCAGAATAAAAAACAAACCACATACATCTTTCACAAATACTCGTATTTTACAAGAGTATCGCTTCTTCTGTCGAGTTTGTGGCTGGTTGATGCCAAACCGCCACCTGTTAGTCTGTGAGTGTGGAGCAGAAGATGAACAGGAAGAAAGGATGTATGAGACAACAAAGCATTCCAGTATTTATTATATATACTTAGTAGTTTTAATACTTAAAACCCATTAAAAACATCTGATTGAGACAAATCAGACAATTAACATTAGTGCTGTTGAATCAAATTTGAAACTTACAATGCCAAAAATCAGATCAAATCAAGAGTCTACATGTGTGTGTGTGTGTTTGTGCGTGTGTGAGAAAGAGAGAAAGGCAGACAGAAACAAAAAGAGAAAGTTCATAGTGTGTGTGAACTTTCGAGAAAGTGACAGAGTGTGTGTGTGTGAGAGAAAAACAGACCTTGTAATAGACATGGTATGTGTGCTTATGTGAGAGAGAGGACATAATATCAAGAGAGAGAGAGAGACACAGAGTATGTGTGCCAGAGTTAGACAAAAGACGAAAGTGTATGTGTGTGTGGCTGAGGCAAATTGGCCCCACTCCGAAGTCAGTGTGTAAAATACCTTTAGGCTTCATGCTGGTCTTCACTCTGGTCTCTCGCACATAAACTTCACAAACAATGATTTCATGATAAACTGTGCAGATGAAGTGTGTGTTACACATTTGCATTCTCACGTCACAGAATCATTGCTTTGCATCACTGATGAGTTGTGCATGAAGCATTGGCCATGACAGGCTGCTGTTTTTTTTTTTAAGGTGAGCATTGCATTTGCATGATTGAGGGTCGAAGGTTCCACAAGAAACCTTTGGGTTCACATTGAAATCACGGTTCTGATGAGCCATTTAAGAACGACTGTAGAGTGTGCTAAAATCCTGATTCTTATTTATATCCATGCAACATTAAACATTCAAATTGAAATGTTTTGAAGGATGATCAAACATTTTTTCTTTCTGTTTAGGGTTCCACTGTGGACTAGACACCAATCTCATCCTCATGCACCTCCAGAACCGCTCATGTGACAGCTCCGTGTAACCCATCTCAACCACAGAGACAACCTGCGACAGAGATGACCGCTTGTCCTGCTTTCTTAACCAGTGGATGCCGTTAAATAATCTCAATAGCTGTTCCGAATTTCCTTTTATTTTTCCTTTCACTTCTGCGCACTTCAACACCGAGTCAGAATGAGTGAATCGCAGGAGGCGAGTTCTCCCGTGGCCGGGATCGGCGGCCCAGCAGCCTGCGTCACTAAAGTGGAGCTACGCGTGTCTTGCAAATCCCTGCTGGACCGCGACACGCTGAAAAAGTCTGACCCCTGCGTCATCCTGTTGGTGCAGAGTCAAGGCCAGTGGACTGAGGTGAGTGTGAGCTGAGAGTGCATTCAAACGTCCCCAGGATGTTATTTAACAACATTCTGACCGGGCACAAAAATATTTCCTAAAATCGTATACCAGGCTTGTTGAAATGTTCCCAGAAAGTTATCCAAAATGTTCCAGGAACTACCAGAAAACTGGACAGTTTAACATTCTGAAAACCAAAAAAGCATAATATCTTAAGAATGTTTGATGCTAACCTCAAACTGTTAGCTGGGTCGCGTCTTACTTATGCTGTGCAATATATTTAAACTCAATTAGTACTATTAGAACTTTTAACTCTTAATTAAGCACATCAGTATTATACATTAGTATTATTACACAAGTATCATACTTATTGAAAATTTGATTTTTTTTTTCCAGGAATGTAACATTTCACTCCTTTTTTTTTTTTTTTTTTTTTAGAATATAAGACTGTAACACATTGGTGTCACATACCTTTTAAATGTTCTGGAAATGTCTTTGTTTAGCTCTATCCTTAACTTCAACTCATAAAGCCCCTATGTCAGGGTTACTACTGTTACTTACTACTACGGTTCGGAAGGTCCCAGGTTTAAATTCCACGACCACCAAGTTGTCCCTGTTGGGCCCTTGAGCAAGGCCTTTAACCCTCAACTGCTCAAATGTAAATGTTTGTGACATGTAATGAACACTGTGGTGCCAGTCATGTGACAATCTGTGAATTAGTTTTTTTTGGGGGGATTTTTTCCCGATTTTCTCCCTAATTTACTCGTGTCCAATTCCTCCCGTCACTACCCCCTAGTTAAGGGTTAAGGCTACTACTACCACTCAGTCGGGAGGGCTGAAGACTATCACGTGTTTCCTCCGAACCACGTGACGCTAACGCACCGGGGGCGTAACACACTCGGAGGACAGCGCTATCCGCTCCTTCCGCTTGCACGAGCTCACAGACGCCCCGATTGGCGGTAGAGCCGTGATTAATGTGGAAGCACTAAGTACCTCTCATCCCTCCCCTTTGAGAGAGAGAGCTCGGCCAATCAGCTCTCTCTAGGCCTCCGGCTGTGAGAGGTTACAGCATCACTCGGGAATCGAGCCAGCGATCTCCCGATGATAGGGCGAGCATTTTTCCACTGCGCCACTCGGAGGCACAATCTGTGAATTTGTGAACCCGTGACATCATTTCCAAAATCATGTTGTACCTGGGTAGCACATGTGAGATAACTAGCTTGTTTTAAAAAGCTTATTTCATGTAAAGTTTAAGTATAAGTTTAATCATATTGAACTATTTAACGATTTACTAACATCTCATATTTTACATTGAACCTCTTCTGACTGCATTTCTCAAACAAACTGATATAAAACCAATGGAGAAAATATTGTCACATACAGCTTTTAACCACAAAAGTGTCAGGGAAGATGCCATGTGACGTCTTTCAAAATATGTTCCATGTGGTCTGTTTGGTCTGAATTACATCCCCTATAATGTCCCTTAAAGACGAAATGGATCTGGGCTCTTATGAGTTAAGTTCCTCAACTGTCAATGTAGAACAAGACTCCGCAACCGCAACAGTTCGTCATCGGCTGTGACAGACTCGCGCTGTAGTTAGTGCTGCAGCTGTCTCTTTGTGTTAAAATTCAATAATAATGTAAAACATGAAATGTCTTGTACATCTCGCTATAAGGAATGCTCGGTAAAAATCTTCAACAAAAATCCCAAAGAACATGTTTCTAAAGTTCTGTAGGATATAACGTACTGTATAGAAATACAAAGAGTTCTATAGTAATGATTCGCTGATGGGTTAGGGTCAACGTTTTAAGCCTTTATAGGTTAATTAAATTTCTTTTTTTGATTCACACTTTAAGTTTTTAGGTAAACTTAAAATTGAATGGTAAAAATGTTATCAATTACAACACAGCTTTCACAGAAAATACAAACAGTTTCCATGTTCCACAAAGAATTTGCAAAATAATCTAGTTATTACTTCTTCTTCTTTTGAGTTTGATGCAATACCACCACCTACTGGACTGGAGTGTACTGTAGCTTAGAAGACATTTAAACAATCAACCACACAACGTACACAGCATTTTAGCAGACGGCATAAGTTCTATCGCGGGTCTATAGAGTTTCTATAGAACTGAGGAGAAATGATATCGTGAATACACTTCAATGTAAAATTGTGATTCACTCTATATAAAATCATAAGTAGAATGATTTCAATTTGTTAACTTTTACAGGTAGATATTTAGGTTTGACTATCATACATTTGAGTAGCTCAATTATCAGACTGAATTACTGAGTGAATAAGAAAGATATACATCTACTAACATGTTTTAAATACATGTTAAGTAAAAACAAGATTTACTATTAAAAATTGTTAAAAAATATGTAGGTCATAGAATGAAAGAGTGACAAAAAGACCTAAGTGAGTTTTCCCCCACTATGTCACTATGTCACTATGTAAATTGGTGGTATAAAAGGAATAAAACATATTTTTTCCCATTGGGTCAAATGTGTGCTTAGTATAGGGAAAAAACTAAAAAAACAAAAATAAAAATATTACTACAAGGGTAGTAGAAGTAACACCGACCTCATCACTGATTATTTCCCTATAACAGCGCATCATCACAGTGTTTTATTTCCTATTTAACGCATTAATCCAGCTCACTGTAATTAATACCGTTTGACTGGCCACTTGATTTGAATTGAATTTAAATAAATGAGTTCTCGGTCTATGAATAACGTCAGCTCGAATGTGTTCTTTTGATGAAGAAATTCATGAATAAAAAGTTTTCTAGCGCAAAAAAATAGCCAAAGTATCAATGCCCACATTTAAATAATGAGACAAACTTTTGAATCATTTGAATAGTTGGATTATTTATTATAAGTGCCAGTGAAATTTATTCTGCAGTTAAAGAGCTTCCTGGCTGCAAACATTTGTGTAAAGTGTACAGTCCCTTGATGAATTGCTGCACAGGAGCAGAAGCCTGAGTGGGAAATACAAGAAGCAGCTCACAGCCAGTTTCCCGTTTGAAAGAAGTCATGTTAAGTAAAACATTATCTGAATCCGCAGCCACGGTTTTCAAGACAGCCGGTGATTTCAGTCTGCGGGGATATTTCGGGCGGAGGGATGAAATCTTAATCCTGGCACTTTATTATTTCAACTGCACTGTAAAAAGAACAAAGTGAAACCCAGTGAGCGATGGCACTCGTGTTCAGACAGCGCCTCTTCTCTTTTAGCCTGATCAAATGACGACTCATAGAACAGAAGAATCGGAGCAACTAATTGCCCACATCTCAGTTTATGTGTACCTCAATCTGGGATTTCTTTAACCCTGCTGCTATTTTTCAATCCTCGGTATGCCAGGATGAAATGCAGAGCATCTCCGATCTCAGCATGCTGGAGGAAGCGAGATGACGACTGACGAATAGCTGGAATGATATGAAAAAAAAAAAAAAGTAGGTTTCAAATAAGCAGGAAGAAATGACAATACTGTCTGTTTAGTCTCTCTCAACACGCTGTCATTTCCTTACGTCTCAATTCCGTGCTTATAAGGATATATGGAAATTAGATGAAAACAACTATGAATGCAGAAAGCTGCTCCTTCTCATTAATCATAAGACAAACCTGGAGTGGAATTCATTAGTCTCTCGAACGGCGGGAAGGTCATTAATTCTGACAGTGCCAACACAGAGTTGGTCAAAATCTATGATAATGTATGCAAATGACCTTGCAGAAGTGTTTTCAGTAGAATTGTGTATGCATGCTGTCAGGACTTATTTCACTAGACATCAATGACCCAGAGCTTTTATTTACTTTCAAACCATTCTTCATTGCATCAGTTGAACTCCATACAAATTATTCTCCAGCTACATGACATTTCTCAAATCAGAACACAACACAAAGCTGATCAAACTAAGCTATTGCTAGCACACCAGGACTTGTTTAAGGAGAAAGGCTTTTCTGTCCTGATCAGGTATGAGATCGTCCTTGTGCAGGTTTTAAGAGCTGTTTGTGGAGCTGTCTCGCACAAAGGCAATTTTAAGGCAGAAGGCTTCTCTGTCGCCTCGGGTCTTGTGTGCATGGAGTGGGAACAATGGTGGGAACAAGGCGTGCCTTCAAAATGGTGCAAAAACTGTGAGCTCTGAATGTAAGTTACTAATGCATGATGTCCATGACGAATTACAGCAGGTGAGGAACATCATGTTTTAGAATACGTTTTACTTCCTTGACTTTATAAGTGTAACAGTAGAGGCTCCACACCAGTGGAGTGTGAGGATCCATTTGATGAAGGTTTATTTAAAAAATCTTCACAATCTATCCATCCATTATTTATGCGGCATATCCGGGTCACAAGGGGCCTGGAGACTATGCAAGGGCACTCAAGGTACACCATGAATGGCATGCCAACCAGAGGTGGGAATAGTACACAAATACTTTATTTGAGTAAAAATAGAAAGAGGAGATACTCTACGTAAAATAATACTCATGTAAAAGTAGATGTCCTCCATTTACAATTATACTTGAGCAAAGGTACCTTTCCTTACAGTACTTACAGAAGCCTTAAACATGCCTTTGAACATGGATGGTGAATGAACGGTGGATTAGTGGTTGCACTGTCGCCTTGTTCCTCTAGGGTTCAGGTTTGATTCCGACGTCTGGTCTGTGTGCATGGAGTTCTGCCCGAGCTTGGTAGGTTTCCTCCAGGTACTTCATTTTTGCTAATTATGAATGCAGATTATGCTAATTGGGGTTCCCAAATTGCCCGTAGTGTGTGTAAGTGAGCGTGTCAGTGTGTGTATGAGTGTGTGTGTGCCCTGCGATGGTTTGCCACCTCGTTCAGGGTGTACCCCACCTCATGCCCTAGGTCTCCTGGGATCGGCTCCAGGCCCCCCGCGCCCCTGTATACGGGATAAAGAGGTACGGGCAACGCCAGGAGCGCTCCTCAGGCGGTCAACTGTGCTTAGTTTTTCATACTGTAATTATTTGTAGCCCAAAACAACCCTGCACACTTTACCTTAAATCGTAGCCTGGCAAAATAACCAGAAAAATTACTTCTACTAATTACTACTAATTATTTAAGAATTTCTTTCTCAACACATTAATATCATATTTCAATGTGGCTCATTGCTGTTTTACACGAGTTTCAGTTTATTATATGTCATTCGTTCAGAAGTCTCTATGAAATTCGTACTCGCCAAATGATTCAGACTAAAACTATCTCTCGCACAAACCTAATTTAAATAAAAGAATTTTCACATACTTTGCATATAACATTATTCACAAAATTATTCACCATGAGTCAGTGTGGCCAGTTTCTCAGAATTCAAATATGCTAGTTAGTACTCATAAAATGAGAGTTTCAGTGTCTTATTGTTATTATTCTTGGAAGAAAATTGGAACATTTAGAGCAATATTCAGTATTAAAAAGTAAAGGAACAAAACCTGAGAACTAGTTCATGATTCCTGATATCCTGCAGGCATATAAGAGCAATATTATATAAATAATATTTATTTTTCTTCTTTTTTTGTTTTTACCCGGAAATGATGTTGGACAAAATTGTTAAATTGATTGAAATTCTTTTCCAAAATTATTTGTACCACTCCTTGGGAAAAACAAACAAACCATTTACTTTACGGGAAGGACAGGAGCATGTGCTGGCATAGTCTCCTTTTCCCACATTACACTCACTCACTCATCGCTCACTCATCTTCTATACCGCTTTATCCTGTGTTCAGGGTCACGGGGGCCTGGAGCCTATGCCAGGAGACTTAGGTCATGAGGCAGGGTACACTCTAGACAGGGTGCCAATCCATCGCAGGGCACACACACACATACACACACTCACATACTCATTCACACACTACGGGCAATTTGGGAACGCCAGTTAGCGTAACCTGCATATCTTTGGACTGTGGGAGGAAACCGGAGGAAACCCACCAAGCACGGGGAGAACATGCAAACATGCACACAGAGACGGGAATCGAGCCTGGCC
>JAQQZT010000007.1:25315022-25326327 GCA_030068275.1 Clarias platycephalus
TCAAAATTTATTAAAAATCTTTGCTCGTCTTGCGGAACACTCGTAAACCGCATTACTCGTAATCCGAGGTTCCACTGTATATGAAATGACATGCTCTGGTCTTCCTAACCCAGAAAACGTTTATTTGGAGCGTTTATCGATTAACATCCACTCGCTCAACATCTGACCTCATGCATGGTTTCCGTAAGGTTCTACTAACAAGGTTTAGAATTCAAATCGGAGATTAGGACGGACACAATAGCTTCCCACACACAGCGTGTGTATCTCATCTCGCCCATCTCTTAGTGTTATGTTAAATCTCTCATTATTTTCCAGAAATATTACGAAGTGCGTCTTAGCTCGCAAATTTCTCTAACGTAATATGGTGTTTGTTATTATGTAGGTGCATTTATAAGCTTCCACAGCATGTTCCTTAGTGGTGTAGCGGCAAACGCACAGCACTTTCAGTACAGTGATCAGAGTTTGAGTTCTGTTCATGATTTTGATATTAATACTGCAGTTTTGCAGTTGTTTTTGCAGCAGTGTGGTAGGGGCATTTACGTTTAGGCATTTGGCATTTGGCAGACGCTCTTATCCAGAGCAACTTACAAACAGTGCTTTGAAGTTTCCGTCATGTGATAGATCCTTACACTGGGTTACTAGGTCACTAACTAAGTACCATCAGTTAAACACAGATGGGAAAGGGATAAAAAAAAAAATTGGGAGGGGTGGATGGATTAGCCTAAGCATTTGTTATCCTGTCGTCATGCAGTCAATGCTGTTTTCGACGTCATTTTATCAAAGTCATTCTGATTTTCAAAAACCAATTCAAAGTCAAGTCAAGTAGACTTTTATTATCATTTCAACCATATACAGTTCAGTACACAGTGAACGGGTCATTGGTGGCTCAGTAGTAGGTTTCCCGCCTGCCATGCAGAGCGTCTGGGTTCGATTTGTGGCGACTCCTCGACGGGAGCAGCCAAAGGACTAACAATAACAGTTCAGTACAGAGTAAAACAAAATGATGTTCCTCCCGGACCAAGGTGCTACAGTACATATAACATAAATTAACGAAACTAGCTAAGACAGAAACCTGGATGCGGGGGCCTGAATCTGGAATACCTTTTTGCAGATGGCAGGAGAGTGATGGGTGGCTGGTGGCTATGATAATTCCTCACTATCCACTGTACTCTAGGGTCTTGTGGTCTGAGATGGCTCAATTCCCAAACCAGACAGTGATGCAGAAATACCAGTGTTATCTCAACAGCAGTAACATTTCCAAATGAATGTCACCACAATGTTTTGACAACCAAAAATTCCTGCTGGGAAGTTACTGAAATACAAAGTGCACAACAAGCTACTGAATATAATACATCTATTGCTCTACACAGTGCATTGTTTAATACAAGACAGAAGATTTTTACGCTTTTTTGGTTCTCAACACCATGACTGGCAGCATTTTAAAATGTATGGTCGTGTTGGTTGGGCCTAATAATACATGCAGTCCAAATCTCTGTGCTTATTTTTCAGGCGTCTCCTGCAGCCCTGGCGAAGTGCGTCTTGGCCGAAGTGCCCAAGCAGGTCGTCGAGTACTTCAGCCATAAGGCCATTCCTCCCATGAATCCAGTTTTAGACTCGGCACCCAGCTCTATCGCCAACACCCCAGATTAACACGTACCCAAGTCCTGACCTGTGATCTGTCCCTTCACGACTCCGAACGCGAGATCCGAGGACATCCATACTCCACAAACACTACATTTCCATTCCACATTTCACTGTGTATACATAACATGTTTGCACAGAAGGAGAATTAGTTCTTCTTGGACCGTGTCCCGTGTTTGGCATCATGCCCACATCTTCAATATCTTTGCTGGAATCTTCGTAGAAACCTTCCCACCACAGTTGCAGATCTCTGACCCCCTGCCAGATCTCTTCAACTTCTCTGCCAAGTCCATCTCTTAATTCTTAAAACAGATTTTTTTTTTTTTTTAATCCTGTGCCTTGCAGGACCTTTTCAGTGTTTTCTTAGCCTGCCTGCCCACTGTGCTTATCTTCTTTGCTCCTGATTTTTTCCTCAAGCCTTCACGCTGGCCTTTCACCACCCTGCTTTCAGCAACAGTGGACAGGATTATGTGTGTGGGGGGTGAACTGGACGATCACGATCGTTACTTGAAATTTATAAAGGTATAACCGGTGGTGGCTGGTCATGAGAACTGTAACTCAGCATTACTTTTATGAAAGCATTATGGATAAGGCCACTAGCATAGTATCTTATCGTAGGCATAAAACTACAACATCTACGCAGGAAAACATTAAAAACTGAAAAATTACACTTTCTATTAGCTTTATATTTCAAACCACAAGAAATATGTCATTTATACTTTAATTGGACAATCCAACCAGTTTTTGTTTATTACACTCACGTACTACTAATGATGCGTCATGGATGCTCCAGCAAATCAGGCTTAACGTTATATAAAGCGTGATCCGCATGAAATCTAGGGGATGTTTCACTTGACCCACAATCTACAATCACATGACCGACTAAAGACTGTCACTGACAGGCTGCATGTATCTACTGTACATACAGTCCTGACTAGGAAGAAATCAGCTTCACTTCTCATATATCCTTAATACTCATATCTTCTAGAGACCATTGGTTATACTTGTGTACTTGGTTAAAAAAGTTCTAGTTACATTTCTAGTTAAATTAGCCACTTAATTGCATTTAATTGTAGCCATGCTGTAGTCAAAAATCATTCCTATGTCCATTTCATAACGACAGAAAGAAAGCCTCATCTTTGAAATGTACTATATATATATATATATATATATATATACACACACACACCCTATATGAACGAAAGTATTTGGCCAAACATCCAAAGACATTGTAAATATACTTCAATATGGAGTCGGTCCCCTTTTTGCAGTTATAACAGCTTACACTCTTCATTGAAGGCTGTCCACATGATTTTGGAGTGATTTTGTGGGAATTCGTGCCCCTTCATTCTGTAGAGCGTTTATGAGGTCAGGCACTGATGTTGGACGAGATGGAGTGGCTCGCAATCTCTGTCCCAGTTCATCCCAAAGGTGCCTGATAGGGTTGAGGTCAGGGCTCTGTGTTAGGGCCAATCAGGTTCTTCCGCACCTAACTCATCCAACCATTTCTTTATAGTCCTTGCTTTGTGCACTGGGGCTCAGTCAGGTTGGAATAGATGAAATCTAATTACTAGTGTTGTTTCTTCTTCTTCTTCTTCTTCTTCTTCTTCTTCTTCTTCTTCTTCTTCTTAACCTGGCATGTTGTTTGCAAATTAACACAATTTAGAAAATATTTTCCTCTGAACTCACATCTTTGGAGCCCTTTTTGACCCTTTTTTAAATTTTAGACGTTAAAACAGAGCAAAATCGAGCTTTCCATAAACGCTTGCTACTGTATGCATAAATCCTCAGAAAAAAAACAGTCCAGTGAGAGGAATAAAGGCACCTTATGAGGCAGTCCAGTATTGAAGGACTCTCTTTTGGGATATTATTATTATTATTATTGCGATAAAGGAATCGTGTTACGAGTTTCATTCATCATTTTATTAGCATCTTCGCTGCCGTGATATACTCATGATTTTTTGCGAGTACAGTCCATGCTGGAAACTGAAGGACATTAAAAGGGAGAGCTCTGAGAGCTTGCACTACTCTTGGGTAGGAGTTTTGAATAGTAGGCAGGAGGCTGTTAGGTAATGTTATAGGAATTCTGTTAGTATTAAAGAAATAAAGTTTATAGGAAGATGATGTAGTCTTTCTTCCAGAATTTAGCTATTTCATACGATATACGGTTCTGACAAAGGAAAATGTTCACTGATTTTACTGAGGATTATCATCTGGGATTATTATTATTATTATTATTATTATTATTATTTGCTAGATTCTTAAAGCAGACAATTTGTGTTATTTCATCCAAGTTGCTTTTTAATCTCCTCCAGACAACATGATAAGGATTTATTACAGGAACCCACTTGGAGGAAAGCACTATCTGATCCCTTCCCCTTGCGTAAGCTCATGATTGGCTAGTGTCACTATGATTGATGTGGGAGTGCGAGTGTGCCATCTCCCCATCTCCCCCGAGAGAGCACAGCCAATTCCCTCCCTCTCTCTCTCTCTCTCTCTCTCTCTGTCGGCTCTCAGCGACGGATGGTTATAGCACCACCCTGGAATCGTACTCACCATCACTGGATGTCAGAATTTTTAGAACGAACTTTCAGGAACGCTTTAGGAAATTCAAGCACTTTACTGTTTCACTTCATTTCACTTAGAAATAAAGGGTTCCTCAAGGGCTCTTTGGACGATTAAGGCTCCGACTCGTAACTGAAGTCTATTTTAGAACACTGAAGGACTTGTTTAGGGTGCTAGATTGGACCTTTCAGATTCCTGTTTATGTGTAAACATGAACACATCATTAATCGGAACACCATTATTAGGTTCAAAATTAGGTTTTGGAAACACATTCTTGTTTTTATTTATTCATCCTACATAGACACATGCAGAATTGAAAAACTGCATCAGAAGAACCATTCTCCTGTTTTTTGAGTACTGATGTGTATGTGGAGAACTAATATCCTAATATCAGTATGATCACAGTGTGTACGCAACATTTTTATGAGAAAGACTATGAAAAGTTTACAATTGGATTATATTTACAAATAGCAAATTCAACATTCCTTCTTTTCTCTATTCATATTGTTGTATATGTTGCGGAGGAAATATGTCTCTTCAGCTGAAATTGTGAGACAGTTCTTTGTGAATAAGCAGGAACCGTCTCGTCTATTAATAGAATCGGGTAAGCGTACATTATTCAGTCTGGATTCAAAAGGTCAGTCCGAGCTGATTGTTTCACTTAATTGGTGAATAAACTCTATGCATGGTAATAAGTGACTTAAGAGAGGTGGTAAGGTTAGGAAAAGGCACTAATTATTCATCTGTAACTATTAATACTGAAGGTATGCAACAACAAAGACCATGCAGGGAACGTATTTAGGTAGGTAGGAAGGTTTGTACACAAGCAGAGTTCTTATTAAAGAATAAGCATGATGAGCTGTTATAGAAAAATAATCAATGATGAAATTTATTCTTCTACTATTATAGGGGCACTGGTGGCTCAAACGGTTCAGGCTGATTACTGGGATTCTGATCAGAAGGTCAGGGCTTTCAGCCCTAGAACCACAGTGTTGCCACTGTTGAGCCCTTGACCAAAGTCCTTAACACTATCTGCTCCAGGGGGCGCTGTATCCTGGCTGAGCCTGCGCTCTGAACCCGGCTTCCTCACTGGGATATGCGAAAATGACAATTTCCCTTTGGGACTAATAAAGTGCTAATTATTGTTATTACAGCACAAAGTTCTTTCTTCAAAGCTGTTATGCCTCTTTATTAAAAAATCATACATTATGCATTTTAGCAATTTATATACCGTTTAATTGTTATGCAACGTCCATGAAACAAGTTTCAGCATTCCTCCAATTTCCCTTGTTAGCTTATACGCCAAAAAGAAAAAAGAAAAAAATACAGCTTGTTTCCTGAGAAATCCTATAATGAAACATTTTCCCGTGGCTGAACATTTATTGACTGTTACCAAGAACTGACTGGAGACTCTTTACATAACAGTTTAAAAATCTCCTTATCGAAAACTGTCTGTTTTCCTTTGTTAAATAATGAGACATAATAAGACCTACATCATGTGGAGCATCTACCATGCAAGTCCCTGTGAATGAGCTGTTACCATAGAAACAATGACAAATAGAAACTAGACAAATTAGTGTTAAGGACGCATAGACAAGGTTTGCGCACGTCGTTATTCAGACTTCGAAGTAATTACATCATCCATGTTAGTCTTTTTTTATATACTGTATGTTTTTGTCTTATGCTTGCATGTTACATTGTATTATGTTTGACAGCAAAGGAGAAAAAAAGTTACTTCCCGTTTTAGTATGCATTTTATTAAGTAGGTCTGTTTTATAAGGGTTACCTTGTGTTTAAAGATGATGTCTAGACATCATTAAAAAAAGATCTAACTTTTAATGGCGCAGAATAACAGAACACAGTAGTGAGAGTAAAAACCACTTCTCTATATAATCCCCTGCTACACTAAGGCACTTATCCCAGTGTTTCACTAGTGCTTGGACACCATCATGTTTTCTCAGTGCACCTGAGCCATGATCGGACTGCTGGCTGGATTGCCAAAATCCCAGTTTGACTTGAACACCACTCATACATGCAGGTAGTTTTAATAGACTGAATAAAGGTGAGAATCGCAAATTGATTATTAGACAACTGGTGAGGAAAAAGTAGGTTAGGTGTAAATAGGCTAGTGAAGTGATTTGCCTTCAAATTGTCTCCTCTACATTATCCCCTTTTCTCCATTTGCCGATTTTGGAACTTATTTTGGTTACCTATTTATCACTTACTCACTCTATATCACTAAACCTGCACAGGGTCACGGGAGGCCTATCACAAGGGACTCGGGGAACTAGGCGGAGTCCACTCTGGATGGGGTGCAGGGCACAAGCACTCACATGGTCGCGCACACAATTTGGAAAAAACTATGATGTTTCTCCTGAACTACATGTCTTTAGACTGTGGGTGGAAGCCCACCAAGAACTCGGAGAACATGCAATCTCCAGAGGCGGGACTCGAACCCTCAACCCTGGAGGTGCGAGGCCACAGCGCCAACCACTACGCCGCCGTGCCACCAGGCTATTGATCAAAAGCTTTGAAATCAATTTGTATAGTATTGTAAAAGATTCATTGGTATAATCAAATATCAAATTATTGCCTATGAGTCAAAATAGTATTATAATGTATCATAGAAGATTTTGTATAAAATATTTAATTGTAAATTATCAAATCGTATTTCCTAATAATACACTCCTAATAATATCTGAATATATTTTGCAGTAGACATTATATTTTATCATCCAACACGATAACACTGTCTAAAATAGACTCATGGTCTGTTATGAAAGAATTATTCATTTCAGGTTTTGTGAAGAATTTCATCTAGGCTTGTAGAGAAATCCCATTGAACCACTTTACAAGCGAACTTAAATGTAAACGTCTCAGTAAAACCATCGAGGGTGTTATTCAGATGGAAATGTGAGACTGGAATGGAAATGAATCTTTTTGAAAGCAGGATATGCTCTCACTTTAAATGTCCCAATGCAGTTTAGAGGAAAAAAACTAAATGCTCAGGTTTTCTTGAAGAGGATTTATCTATCCAGGCATATGTGGCATTTCACGATTTCAGTAACAATCTAGTTTTTGATTGTCCTGTTAAATAAATGGAGTAAAAGTTAACTTTTTTCATATAAAATCAACCAAATAAATTGTAACGTTTTTTAAGCCCAATATCTCTCATCTCATAACTCTGCGTTATTCTAATAGATTTTCAAGTATTTCCTCATGAAATGACTCAAGTACACGATTCCTATTGATCTCTTTACTTGGATATGTATATACAGTAGTCATACAGAGTCATAAGGCAGAATCTAAACGCACTCATTCTACATGATTATTGTCTCATGCTGGGGGTCGAGAGGGCAAATTACTGCCACCAAAAAAAAAAAAAAAAGGATTTATATTATAAAACACACATTTTTGCTTTCGTACATAGAAAAAACTCTGCTGGCTTCCACCAAGTCTGAAGCTCTTTTTTTTTTTTTTTTTTGAAAGTTTGCACATTTCAGATGATGAAATATAAAATCATGTGTATAATCGTGCATGAACAATGGAGCACCACTGACTGCAGCATGCCACTTCACTTAAATTTCACAGGCTCATGGGGTTTAATGCAGCTTCGTACATAATGCAGTACGTACGCAACCGGATCAATGTACTGTAAATAATGGCAGGTGGACTTTGTTCTGTATGTATATGATTAATTATTCATTACTGAGGCAACACATTTAATGATATTGCTATGTTGGTAAATGATATGTGATTTAAAAAAAAATAATGCGGAGATTTAAATGAAAGCTCTTGTAGCGTAAAGTGCATTTTATATTACAAGAATTATTAGCTTATTTATTTATTTATTTATTTATGAATTTATATGTATTTATTTATTTTATGCGTGTATGTATTTTATGTATTTATATTTTATGTTTTTATTTATTTATTTAAAATTTTTAAAGTTTTTTTTACTTTTTAAAATCTTTTTATTTCTTCATTATTAATGCGTTGTGTTGCTCAGGCACTGGATTATTTCTGTGGAAGTGGTCCTGATCCCCCATGAATAATTTTGTACATATGAACACAAACATACACGCACACACCAACCCCCAAGCCGACGGCAGATCCGTCCAGAACCATGGTGTACGAAATCAAAAGTCCATTAAAACGAACTCTTCTCGGCCCACACATTTAACATCGATAAGGTTAAAGGTTAGAATGCATTCCTGAAATGAAATAAGACTTTCATTGTTTTTCTCCGTGTCCCTAAGGGCCGTGCCCAGTCTCCTTACTGGATTGTGGAAATCATTTTACTTCTTAACCAGATCTTTTCTAAGAAATCTCCTGTCTTTGTGCAGGTTTTGAGTTTTGAGACGGGCGTCACGATCTCCGTTTCGAGAGCACTGTAAATTACTGCATGCGTTACTCAGTGTGGAATGTGCTGTTTGTTTCTTCAGAGTAATACTTGGTGTGAGGCGACTTTGTCTTTGCCTCCTGCAATGCTAATCTTGTACTGTGTGCTTCTAATCCTGCATCAAGGCCAATAAACATGATGAAGAACTCCATAATGTTGTTTTGTGTGTGTGTGTGAGCGAGATAAAATGAGAGAGAGAAAGTTTGGTATAAATGTTATCTTTATAAGCTGTATATTGGTTAGTGGGATTTTGGCAGATGGGGAACCCTAACAAGATGGGGGGAAATGACTCACCTCCAAATAACTCCCCTATTGATCTGAGGGCTAGACATAGAGCATTGATTACCCAAATTCAAATCGCACATTTATTTTTTCTTGAATGTCTGTTGCATCATTATGAAATGTGCTAATTTAGCTATATCACACAAGCAGGAGTGCTGTTGTGCTGGTTATCAGATGATGCGGTTATAGGCATCAGGGTGTTACCCATCACTAAACGATCACTATAGCAACATTTTATTTCCTAAATAAATGAAGTATTAAAGTTCTGTAAGTTGTCCATTCATTATCTTTATAGAAATTTATGAAAAAAAATAATTTTAGGAACTTATCAATCTAATTTAAATTCCAATTTCACAGAATGTACACATTACAGTACATGATGCAAACCTGTCATTTATTACTGCTGGATGGCCTAGAATCATAGCAACAGAATGTAAGCATCTTCAAAATTCTCCAAAAACCTTCTGAACACATTTAAACCACTTCATGGTTTAATCGTGCTTTGTTCAAAACTCTAAAATTAGGTTATAGAGTGGTTTTCAAATTAAACACTTTGTTATAGTACGTCAAAGAATAAAAATTTTTCCAAAATAAGTAAAAATCCATGAATGCTGTCAAACTGTCCATTTTTTGCAGGGACTGTTACCTCAGATACCTGGTCTTGGCTAAGCGAAGGGAAATCCTGCTTCTGTAGCCCATCCTTCTCAAAGGTTTGCTATGCTGTGGGTTCTGAGATGATTTAAACCAAAGAGTGTTTTATTGAGTTTCCATAGCTTTCCTGGAAGTGTCTCCTCTGATCTCTCTTAACAATGAGGAACTGTAAATGGAACTATTTGTTGTGAGTGGGGAATTTAGGGAACATTGACCCACACAAGCTGTAGGAGCCAATCCTTTGGACTTGTCTTTTTACAGCATTATATCTTATTTGCACAGAATTCAGAAAATGCAGTTCATCCGCAGCATTGTCACTTGCTGCTGTCACTGAAACCAAGTCACCAGGTCATGCACGTACGTGGACATGAATTATTGCTTCTGTCTTTGGTCGCTTCCTAGCGTGAACCACCTTCTGATGGTAAGTACAGTGAGTTTTACTCGTTCGTTTTCCACTTTTTACATCGAGCACTCGACATTTGCAAAGTGCTTTTATATGATGTTCAGAGGAACCAAATTGAGCCAAACAGCAGATCAGCATGACCGTGAGAGATACGAGAGATCTGCTTCTGCATGATAGTACTTCACACTCTGTGCACTTCATTTCCCCATAGTTCCACAAGGTCAAGTTTCCCGGTAGCCACACTAAACACTGCAGCGTGTGAGCTGCTCTCAGCTTCGCTCGGTGGCCTTGTTTAGTTTATGTAACACAAAGAGAGAGCACTGCGAATAACATGAGGTTGCCATGGAGAAAGCAGTTGGATGGGAGATGTGGAGAGATGGACTGAGAGACATCTCAGTTAGAAATGCTGAATGAATGTTAAAAAAGAAACAACGACGTGAAGGCCAACGGTGTGTCTCTGAATAACTCAGAGAAAATCAGCTGTAAATGTTCTTCTCTCACCGGGACTGAGTCATCAGGGCCGCTGGCTGCAGTCGTGATACTGGTGGTGATGATGTCATTGACTGGTGGAGAAAAACAAGTTTTCTGGAAAATAATCTTTAATTATAACTGACAGGAGCGTGAAGGCCTTCTTCTTTATGCGCAAATAACAATTACATCAATCTGTGCAATGACACACACCTTAGCAAAGTCAAAAGACCAGAAAACTGGCAAATCAACCAACAAATTATTCTGTAATCCACACTGAATGACATTCATAATGAAAACTTTTTTTTTTTTTTTTTAACTCTTCATCAAATCAGCTTCCAGTGATTCAACATCCATGCTAATTAGCACAACACTGTTGCCATTGTGGTTGTTGAGGTTGAAATTTTTTTTTTTGCATTAAACTGTATACCTATTCTATTAATATTTATATGTTTTATTATCATAAAAAAAAATTGGGGGATTTTAAAGTTGGCCTTTTGTTCTGAGTTAGAATTAAAAATGTTAAATGTTGTTATAATTAATTAGTTTATTTTGTCAATAAACACAAAGCACACAGTAGTATCAAAGACTCCTCCCACCCAAGTCACAAACTCTTTGATCTTTTTTCATCCAAGAGAAGGTACAGGAACATTTCGCACTGGAACCAGCAGGTTCAGATCCAACTTCTTTCCCACAACCATATATTATATATACATTTGTACAGTATATGTCCCCAAAACTCTTAATATATACGCAATTTCTCAAAAGTTTGGGGTCACTTGCAAATTTCTTTGTTTTTGTTTAGAGATTTATTTCCTACATTCTACAACAATACTGGGGATTTCAAAACTATAAAATAACACATATGGGATTAGGTAATTACGTAACAACAA
>JAQQZT010000007.1:25334735-25349551 GCA_030068275.1 Clarias platycephalus
TTGGAACTGCCAGGCAGGAGGTCTAGAGGAAGACCAAAGAGGAGATTTATGGATGCAGTGAGAGAGGACATGAAGTTTGATGTATTACCGCTTTCATACGTCTTTCTCGTGCCACAGTGCCTACACACTGTAACTGTTTTGTCCGCCAACCTTCTTCCATCATCATTAAATTTTACGGGGAAGCCAAAATGCTCCCATACATGCAATTTGAATGACGCGGGAGGCTTGTCGAGTTCTTCTGCTCCACCTCTAGTTATTGTTGTTGACTGATTAACAGGCTCTGTTCTTTTGAACACGACTGCTCTGTGTAATTCATTACTTGAAAAGCAATATCGGCAGAATAATTTCTTTCACTCTGCGATCGTTCAAATTTTAAGATTAGCCCACAAGCTTAAAAAATTAGCAATTAATCTGTGGGTCACATGCATGCCGAACCATGAGTCGTGATCCACATGGATCATGGATCACTATAGAAAGGTAGTATTGCAGTCAGCGTTTGCATTCATGCCTGTATTCTCCAACACTGTGGTGTTGAGTACGGAAGCAAGGCAGAGCACAAACACAGTCAGTGTGTTTACGTGATGTTCTGTTTGTCTGACTAATTTTGTTACTGTGACTGAAACTGGACAAAACAAATGTCAAGCACACCCAGATAATGGGGTTGGAAGTTGAGCTACTCCTACTTTCATGTACAAGTTAATCGGCTAGAGAGATCGGCCTAAGTGCTCTGCATCATGCCCACCCAGGTCCATCATGCCCACCCTGTGATTTGACCCAGAAGTCGAACAAAATGCGAATCATTGCGGAAGAAGCCGTAAACAATAAAGTAGTGTCGTCTGCTATCAGGAAACATCAAAACACTAGGAATAGCATGCATCTTATTGGTACAAAAAGTAATGTGTTCAGCACATACCAAATATACAATTGTCCATGTTTTCACCACTTGACATGCTATCAGTTTGCTCCTAGGTAACTTGTTAATTGATCGCTTTGAACTGTGATATAATTGATCAACCAGCGATATAATTGATTGCCGCCTATAAGGGGGCATAACACCACCTATCATAGTTGAGTCTGACATACTTGGGTCACTAAATCAATTCCCCTACCGTGCCTGTATAATGAGACACGGACAGTAGTATAATTGACTCACACAGTGGAGGTAAAAAGAACTTTCAAGGGTGAGGAAATGGGTGTTAGTGTGAGTGGAAGTGAGTCACTGATGGAGTGGCAGTTTTTGCAATAGGACTTGACCTCTGTCATAGTGGCCTTGTGGTGGAAGATCAGAGTCAACATGGCATCTCAGGGAAGCCCACGGTTCCATGGCCCAATGGTATGACAGCAATAATGGCTCATCCAGGCTCAAGTCTGTAGTTTTGGATGAAGAGAAAATCATATTATAACTCAAACAGCTTATCCTCACCTCTCTCTAAGAACACCATCTTTTATTTCTCCTGGCATGTTCCAGAGAGAGGGATCAGCTGCAACAATCATCTGTCACCAGCCTTGTCTTTGTACTTCACTTCCCTCCTTTACCATTTGTGCCTTGTCTGTCTATAACCATCATGCTGAGCTGGGGCCATCCACCCAGCACCACTCTGTCTGTTTGGGTAGACATGATGTTATACTAACATTAATAATAATAATAATCATAATAATTCTTAAGAAGGAACATTATTGAGTCTGTATTAAAACATTCCGCAAACATGTTTTGGTTCTGCTGCAAATCTCTCTGAAATCCCTGCAATATTAATGCAGTCTAAGTTGTCAAATCAGATATCTATACCTGTCACTGTCAGGTTCCAGCTAAACCAGACAGACTAGACGGACCCAAAAGCATACACTAACATGAACAGGGTCCTGTATATAAAACTTTAATGAGCTCATGATGAAAAGCAAGATAAGGCAGCCTGTGGCAAGCTGAAAAATAAAAGCTAAGATTCACTGTGTTGGACAAACAGATCCACAGACTTGGGAAAAGGTTCAGAAATAATTAAAGGCTCATAGAAGAGTCCAGAGCACTGTTCACATACACACAATAAGAAACACTATGTAATCCTTCTGAGAAGCATGTAGAAAAGTCCAGAGCACAATTCAAATACAGTAATCCAATTCTTTGTACACGTCATGAAAACTTGAAAAAAGAAACGCAGAACAAGGTTCAAACTCATGTTGTCTTTGAATTGCTTCTTTTGAAATCGACTCATGCAACTTGCTTCAAAGCAGGGCATGAAATTTGGTTTGAGGCAAGGCTGGACATGTTACTTGATTGCTTGGCTTGAAATGATGCATGAAACTTTGCTCGGATTTTGGCTTGAAATGTCCTTTAAGATGAGGCTGGAGATGTGACATGGAGCAGGCTTCTAACAAGATGTTAACGCAATAATCTGGTGATGAGAGAAAGTCTACGCATCTCTTCAAAGGTTTTGTGAACTTTGTGTAATGTACTGTAACATTTAATGTATAGAACTTATTAAGGTTCGTTATTCCATTTCCTGAAAAACAACCCCACACCAGTTCCACCATCACTGCGCACCACAAAGCCAGGTCTACAAAAACATGGATGAGCGAGTTTGGTGTGGAAAAACTTGTATTGTGGCCTGCACAATAGAACACCTCTGGGATGAATTAGAGTGGAGACTGCGAGCCAGGCCTTCTCGTCCAACATCAGTGTCTGACCTCACAAATGTGCTTCTTTAAGAACGGTCAAAAATTCCCCATAAACACACTCCTAAACCTTGTGGAAAGCCTTCACAGAAGAGTTGAAGCTGTTATAGCTGCAAAGGGGGCGTGGCCAACATCATCATATTAAACCAGATGGATTAAGAATAGGGTGTTACTCATAGTAACATATCAAAGTTCATATGCATGTGCAGGCAGGCGAGTGCATACTTTTGGCAACGTAGTGTCCTTGGTGAATTTTTTTGGTATTCCCAACGATTGTTGAAAAACAGATGGCAATTGAAGTACTTCTTAGCTGTTGGATGTTGATCCGCTTTCCACAACATAATGTTAGGCAAAAAAAAGGGTAGATAATGATACCATCAATATTGTAAATACAGTAAAACCTCAGATTACGAGTAACGCGGTTTACGAGTGTTCTGCAAGAAGAGCAAAGATTTTTAATACATTTTGACTTGAAAAACGAGCATTGTCTTGGTTTACGAGCACCGAGTATCATGTATCACGCATGCGCTTCTTGACGCCGAGCGTCACGTGATCACAACTGAGCCAACGGTTTTTCTCTCTCTAGCGATGCGGGTAATCGTCTCCCCTGCTGGGTCTTAGTGCTCGTCACTTATGGTATAATCAACTCTCTCTCTCGTCTTTAGTGTGTGTCAGTGTTTGAGTGTGTGTGTTATGTGTGCGCGCACGCGTAATTTGACACCGTGCCGGTTCACACTCCGCTTCCGGAACGAATTATGCTCGTAATCCAAGGTTCCACTGTATTTAAATACTCCTAATATGTTCTGTATATTGATTAGCTTTTTTTTTTTTGTAATAACATTTCCGACATCTTCAAATCCAGAATTTCTATACTGCACCTATAACGAAGGTTACAATAAATGATAAATCTTTTATTTCCCCCCACAGCAGCAAATCATTTTCACTTTAGTATCTGTACTACTCAGCTGTCTGCGCTTTGAGCTTTGAGCTTTGATGAACAAACCGATGACGCTGTGCTGTTGATCTGTTCACCTGTTTGGACAGCAGCTTCATCAGAGCCTTCCATTGAACCTGTGATGTTTGATGTTTGTCCTGTTCGTCGTTAGCATTTCTGATGCGAATCCTCAAAGCACTGGCTCTCCACTGACTCCAGCCTTAACCTTCCCTCTCAAAGAGGACGTATTTCTTCTCTGAACCTTTTTTATTTGTTAAATCTTCAAAGTCCACCATGTTAAGTCTCCTGAGATTGATATATAATTAGAATGTAATTAACTTTATCTGTCGCAGTGTATGAGGCACTGCAGGAGATCTAGAACTGAAGAATGTTTATCTGACAGTCAGTGAAATACGTAAAATGCCAGCAATCAGACTTAATAGAGTCATCATCATTTTGGCTGAAACGAAAATGATTTTAGAAGTGATTGGGAGGTGAATGTGAGCTAAAAAGATTTTTTTCCTGGCCCTATAAGGAATATTCCTGACGCTGCTGTTTTGCAGGAAGTGTACGCCGGCTGCTCGTCTCAGACGTCCACCATTACGCCGTGCAATATAAAACCACTTTGGCTTTGCTTTTCACTCGTAAGCAAATGGCATCTGAGGTCAATTTAGAGAAATTTTAGATGTCCCCTAAATGTCAGAGTGATAAAAGCTCACACTCTGAAGCAAGCGCATGCCTTGTCCGGTTACACATAAATGTCTGAGATATAACATAACACACACATTACCCTCTACAGTATGCATGCAGCAATAGTCCTATTATTTACAGAAAATAAATTTTTCATTGAATATTAAATTTTTACTAGTCATTAAATTACAGGTCATTCATAAAAAAATGTAGATGTGATTTAATCATTTTCAATTCAATTCAATTTTATTTGTACAGTATAGCGCTTTTAACAATTGACAACAATTCTTTTTTTTTTTTACCTGCTTTTACTTTCCATTATTTATTTTTCACATGATTATTTACACCAATCACTCATAACATTAAAACCATTAACTTTAGAACAACCTAGGTTTTGGGTTCTGCTTGTGCCATTGGAGTGGCTCTGGCCCATTGGGAACAGGCTCCATGGGACCTCTGGGGGTGTGTTGTTGTACCACCAGGACATTGGGCGCTGTGGGTTGTGAGATGGGGCCTTTGTTGATTGGACAATTTTTTTAATTGATTGGACTTTGCTTGCACCCCATGAGTGCTCAGGTTGGGATCTGGGGAATTTGGAGTCTGCGTGGCCATGTGTGCGGCAGGATGTGGTGCACTGGGTGTTGTGGTGCCTTTCCACTGTGACTAGCATTAACTTCAGCGACTTGTGCTGCACTGGCTTTTCTGTAGGATCAGACCGGACAGATTGGCCTACAGGCATGGGTGAGCTTTGCCGGTGTATAATTAATGATCAGTGTTGTCCAGTTCACCTGCAGTGCTGTTGATATTATGGATGATGTGTATACACATGATTCATTTATTTTCGCCACATAAATCTTTTTTATATATCAAAACCATGAAAATAGTAAAGAATAAATAATGAAATCATGAAATTAAACTTTTTAAAAGACAGTAATGAAAAATGTAGCATAGATTTTGGTAGGTTTCTTCCAAGGTGCCTCATATGTAGTCATATGAATGTATAATATATACTGTTTACAGTATTCTGCTCCAAGGACACATACATCATGCTGCTTTTATTTGGAAGTAGTGCCTCATAAAAAATGAAACAAAGCGCTTCATCTGATGAAGAATAATGATGCTGATCATATCATTATGGTTATTTTAGGGCTATAGGAAATTAATGGGCTTAATTTCATGCAGGCTTTTTTCTGGTTGTTCATAAAGATGAGCTCCAGGGCCAAATTAGTCATGTTTTTTTCTCCTGAGTTGCAATTCTAATGAGCAGTTAAACATGAAGTTAAACATTTTGTAACGGGTTTGACACACGGGTGGCACCATACATGTGTGGTGTGTACATGCGGGTCTCGAGCCAGTGCACAGCTGGCATGCGGGTACCAGGCTGGCAAGCAATGGCAACAGGTAGAGTAGCAGACTGGACCCACATGGGCAGCCGCTCCTGCAATGCTTCCTTCAAATGGATCCTCTCGCTGACTGGAAGCTCTCCTTGGGTGCGGCAACAGACAGAAGTGACGTCCATTGTGACGTTTGGCCTTACCGGCTGGGAACGGGGACCTTAACGTAAAAGACATGGCTTCCTCTTCAGCGGCAGGATCATAAAAGCCTCAAAATGACAAAACGGAGATCAAACGGTGGCATTCGGTTCTATGCCTTTGAAGTTCCCGGGACGTATTACATGCCACTCATGTTGTATTTAGCGTCCGTTGTGCAACTCCTGAAGACCTCAGGACTTCAAGCTAAACTCTGTAGCTTCTGTTTTATTTTTTTATGTATATATTTTTTTCTCTCTCCGTCTCTCTCTCTTTCTCTCTCACTTTAATATAGCTCATTTTATTCATTTTATACAATTTAATAGGTCAATCTAATTATTATCCCTTAAATAAAGAGGGTAGTGGCAGTTTAAAAAGATGTTAAAGAATTTTCATCCGCTTTGTAAAATAGGAATATTAAATAAACTTTAATTTACTGATTTCAGTTAGACAGAATACTGGCACAGCTGGGAGACTGCTGCACCTAGCAAACAAAATGTAATATCACAGCAGACATTTCAGACACAATATGGGCGAATGTTTTGATTATTTTTACTCTGTGAACAGAAATAGATCACGAAAAAGCCACACTCACTGACAGCTCATCAGCTACGTATCTAGCTTGAGAGGATTTGTTCATCTCGTTTAAAAGTGTTCTTTTAAATTCTGATGAGCTGTTTATATTTTAAAGACAAAAGTTATATTCTTGAATAATTAATTACTTTTCATTTCGACTAATACTAACGTAGAAAATGTTTAACTATCATTAGAATTTAATGTAGCAATACAGGGTGGGTGAAAATTGGGTGTATTTTTAGGAAAGAATTTATTGAAACAAATAGTACATTATTACATAGGAAAATGAAAGCAAATCTTTAAATTTCAAAGTAGACACCGGCGTTAACCGGTTTCCTCAAACGGCTGGGGATGGAATGTACAGTCTTCTGAAGAAAGTTGTTTGGGATATTGCTGAGAACGTCCTGAATCTGTGATTATCATGGCTAGATCTAAATAAATTCTGTTTAGTGTATCATTATACTACTGTGTAATTGTCATTCATATTTCACATTGATTTGATTGCTGAAAGTTTGCCAGTGACCTTCATCTAGAATTATCCCCATCCAGTAGTTCAGTTTAGCAGCATGCTCTCATGAGTAATACAGGAAATTGTATGTTCTGACCTTCGCAAAGTTACCCTACTTTCACTTCCAAATATTTGCACATTTGCTACATACTGTAACACATTGAGTTTTAAGCGTTTATCTGAGTGTTCTCCAAAAGCAGCGTTCATCAGAGGTCATTATTTCGATCCTAATTAGCACAGAACAGAGTAATTATGCTGAACTGGTATCTACACCCTGGGTGATACACAGCCTTGCAACACTATTAGGTGAGATCTGTGTGAGGTTAATGCCACATGGCCCAGGACTTTCTTCCTGAGGACTACTGCTGTGCAACAGGCTAACGAGGATCGCAGTTAACTGGAAAAAGTTATACATATGTCTATTTTAATAAGGCATGTTTGAGAATTAATATATTAAGGCAATGTGTTAATATTTCAGGGCCACAAACCTTAAAAATTTGATGTTGTGGCCAGGAGTTCTGCAGATCGATCCACTACAGTACCTATGGATACAGTAAAACCTTGGATTGTAAGTAACGCGGTTTACGAGTGTTCCGCAAGATGATCAAAGATTTTTAATAAATGTTGACTTGAAAAACGAGCAAGTCTTGGTTTACGAGTATCATGTATCACGTATGCACTTTTTGTTTTGACGCCGAGCGCCACGTGATCACAACTGAGCCAACGTTTTTTTCTCTCTCTTGTGCTGCGGAATTGTGGGTAATCGTATTTATTTTTACTTTACAGCAGTGATTCCATTAGCGTGCGCTCATGCGAGAGTTGTTAGCGATGTTCCTTGCTAATTTTTCAGATAAAACAGTCTTTCCATTAGTGTGTGTGTATATGTGTGTGTGTGTGAAACACAAATAAGAGGGGCTGATTCCTCCTCTCCTTTTACTTTAGCTTCACACACACACACACACACACACACACACACACACACACACACACACAGCGCCTGCGCACGTAAATGGAAACACTTATCTGTCCGGATTTATTTTTACTTTTTTTAAGGTAAAGTGCAGGTTAATTTGTTTTATTTTTACTTTATATTTTGTATTAATTACTTTTATGTATTTATTTTTTTTGGCTGTGGAACGGATAATTTGAGTTTCCGTTATTTCTTATGGGGAAATTTGCTTTGGTTTACGAGTGTTTTGAAATACGAGCTCGCTTCCGGAACGAATTATGCTCGTAATGCAAGGGTCCACTGTATTTCGTGGAATGTCTTTAATAATCTCAATTTAATTATTTGGGCGAGAAGAAACTAAAACCAGATCAAAGACTAATAACATATTGCAAGGACAGAATACAGACCTGTACGTTTATTGTTTTTCGGTTTGCATGAAAAGTATAAAAATAAATTTCTTCATCTTTGGTATTCTAAGGAAGCCAGCAGATGTCCTACAGATGTCCCTCACATCGCGGTATTTCATGACCCTCCCCAAAGCCTCCTTGATGATCTGCATGGCTGGTGACGCACTTCAGAACACAGAAAAAGCTTTGCGAGCAACACAGGAGGAATTTCAAATAGTGTGTAAAAATTTGCATCCATCCTCAGAACAGGTCTCTCCAGTCGTGAGAGAGAAAGAGAGAGAACGAGAGAGACCGAGAGAGAGGTTGTGGAGGAAGAGGAGGAGGAGGTTGGCTAAATAAGAGACAGCATGTTCATCGCCATTCACATCACCGCTTCTGACGCTCAGTAAACAAACCACAGAGAAGTCGGTTGATTGGAAGGAAATATGACTCCGTGGTGGGTAAAAGGCTTTATTTGTTTTTGTTTGTTTTGTTTGCTTGTTTTTTTCTTTAATATACCGAGTGACCCAAAAGTCTGATCCCATAGGCATTTACCATTATATTACATTTCAAATTTTTATTTTATGTCAGACCCAAAATGGTTTTAAAATTACAATAGAACATCGACTAGAACTTGTTCTCATGTATGCAAGACAGGATCATTTAAAGGATTTGCTTGTTTGCTTATGCATCCAGGTTTTTGGGCCACCTTGTATATTATATCTGATTCCTAAATATCACATCCAGAAGCATTTGTCTGTCTCTGATCATAAAAACAGGTTTTGGCATTAATTGTATGTATTATTAACTACACTGATCAGTCATAACGTTATACCCGGTATTGTGTAGGTCCCCTCAGGACATGACAGAAGCTCTGAGTGTATGCTGGCACGGGATGTTAGCAGTGGATCCATCGAGTCGGATTGAGATCTGCGGAATTTGGAGACAACAACCGTGAATGCGTTGGCCCCTGCTGGGCCCCATAGTGTTCTGATACCTGTCTATCGTGGCCAACACTGACTTTTTTCAGCAATTCATGCTACATTGGCTTTTCTGTGGGACTGGACCAGACGGCTGCCCTTTGCTCCCCACAGGTGGAGATGAGCCTTGAGTGCTCACGATCCTGACCCCAGCTTACTGGTATATAATTGGAAATCAGTGACGTTCAATTCACCTGCTGGTGGTGTTAGTATTGTGGCTGATTGGTCTCATTAACTTCAAAAGTGAGAAAAATAAGTAAGAACTAAGTGAGGACAGGAAGATTCATTCATGTTTCACAACATTAAATGCAAAGATAAAAGAATTTTATATTATCAATAAATGGTATGATATTTAGTTTGTATATATAAACTGTTAAAAAAAAAATAAAGGGAACACTTAGTCCAAGTTTGACTTGAATGCCCTCATCTGAATGTTAAACAGGCAGATGAGGCTAACATACAGTATATACAAGAAAGAGGGGACCCCCAAAAAAACAGTTGTTATCTCTGCCCCTTTTTAAAACTGAATTGAATTATGGCTGCAATGTGCAGTTGTGTCGGTAGTCGCGCCATCATTGATGCTATCATGTGACCGTTATCTGAAAGCAGTGTATTTTTCATGTTGAAGTGTGTATATACATGTCTTTGGGCTCCTCTATATATATTTTTGCATGACTGGTGAAAAAAAGGGGCTGTACACAATGAAAAGTTACCTGTTATGGATCGGTGATGCTTTCAACATGTATTTCCACATCATAAGGACATCATAAGAAGACAAGGACTTTTCTGCATAAGAAACGTTCAATAAGATAGTGACCACTAGCATCTATTAACATTAACACAAAAAATGCTCGATGCACAAAAACAAGATTTCTGAAGTAAAAAACAGTTTTAAGTAAACAAACGTACTTGACTCTATACAGCGTCAAGTTAAAATATCACTGGTTCGATGTATTTAATATATTAATTTGTACAAATGCAGCCTGCTGTTTTTTTAAAGCGTTGTGAACATGCCATATTATTCATGAGAAGTGGTGTCTGGTTCATCTTCTTTTTGTGGTGTGATTTGGCTCTGACCCCTTCACTTCACCCCACAGTGCACAGATGTCAAACGTCAACGTTCAGCATGTTTAGTGAAGAGCGGCATGAAAAATCTCCCACTTCCTCCATCTCTCTCTCTCTTTCACATACACATGCTAATCACGGCAATCATCCCGCACCAGTTAATGGCCGACTCAAAAGCAGGAATGACACTGAGGTCAGTGCAATTAATTGCTGTTTTCAGTGTACAGAAAGGACTGAGACTGGCTTTGTTGCAGAACTTTCTTTTTATGTTTATGGCAACATTCTTCATTAATATTTAACTGCTTGAATGTTCTACATTTTGGAACTGAAATGGACTTAATTGGTATTTTACATCATTGATCTACACAAAATAGACAAATTCAAGAAAAATATATATATATTTATGCAAATTACTAGTTATGGTTTCATTAGTATTCATCCCCATCACCATAAAACCCAATTACAAAATTTGGACAGTACTGTTGTAAAGACCTGGCATCAATTTCACATAATGAGTTATATGGAGGAAACAGAGTGCAGTTATATTGTCATGTGATGTCAATATAAATACACCTGTAACAAGAAAAACTCAAAGTTTATTACACAATATACCTAAACAAGCAACATCAAAAAGGATCATTAAGTAACTTAACGCGTGATGCTCCCACCACCATGCTTTACTGTGTGGAATGGGAGGCAACCTTTTAGAAACTGTTCAACTATAGAATTTTTTTAATAAATGAATAATATCAATAATAATAAAAACAATTATGGGGACACACCATGTCTTACAGACATGTCTGCCATGGACTACAACAACCACCGTGCTTTGTATTTTGTTTCTGATCTCACCAAACCTGCCATAGTATTCAAATACTCCTTTTTTCTATCATCCTTTGCTTTCTGGTTCTAGTTGTTTTGACCACACTCTGCGTTCGAGCGAGGTTGATCACAAACCTCATGACAGCCAGTACCCCCCCTCACATCTCCAAATATGCCGGAAAAACTTCACTGTGACAAGGCTTTCTGTACTTTGCTATAAAGGGATGGCTTTCAAAGCAGCAGAAAATAGCCTTGTTTATGAATCGTCTCACTGACAAGGCTCTTTGCTGGGTGACTGCGGTCCTCAGTCTGTCTTCAGGGCAGAGAGTTGTTGTCATCTCTTGACGCTTCATAGAGCTTTTCAAATGAGTGTTTGATCATTCCGAAGAGGGCAGAGAAACTGGCAAGAAGCTTCTCACAGTGACATGGGGCCAACGAAACACAGAAAAATATGCACCAATCAAAATAATAATAATCAAAAAATCTATGCAGAACATGCAGGTAGGTTGAAACAAGTTAGAACCAACAGAGCAAGAAAAGCAGAGACAAGAGAGCGACTCTGAAACTACTGTGGCCGACCTGATCACTTTTTGGCATAATACAATATTCATAAAAGGTGAAGATTCCGTCACCATAAACATTACCACCATCAGTACCCCTGCAGTGAGTCTTACTCAATTTTTGTAATGATTAATTCTTTTCTCTGAATGTTCAGAAAAAGCACTCAGAGATCAAGATACCATTATCAGGCTCTACATTCCCACGTTGCAACAAAAATATTCTCTCAAGAGCCCTGCCATCCACAGGGGAGCAGTCAGAGCAGAAACTGTTACAAGCTGCACCCAACCACTTACATTCCAGGTCACCACCCTGCCCAGGGGGGACTACATCTTATTCCAGATTACAACCACAACCACTTATCCTAGACTTTCCTTGGATGCATCTCCATGGACCTTAAATCTGCTCCGAAAAGAAAAGTGAAAAGAAAGAGGGTGGACTTTGTCCATGCATAGACTACCAGGGCTTCCACCAAATCAGAGTCAAATATCATTAGAAAAGGAGACAAGTGGAAGATGGCCTTCAGCAACCCATCCGTCCACATAGAGTGAATACATACTGTACCCACCTAAGAGGTAGGCAATCATATATAAAGATGACATAGATTTTTTTCTGTCATTTGAAGCTAATATGAACTTTATAATCATTCCATCATAACATCCCAGAAATCCACAACACGTACTTCAGACATGGCCACCATGGACTACGACACCCAACACTCACCTGTCATGTTCATTGCATGGATTCTAATTACTGTTCACAATCACCACCACACCATATATTAGCACTCTCAAAGGGGTGAAATTCTCAGTTTTGTATTTGCCTTCTATTCTGCCTGACTCTTTAAACATAATTGGTTATGATTCTACCTGATGTTTTGGATTTGTTAATTGAGTCTGCTTCATTAAATCTTTTTACATAGTTAGTTGGGATTTGCCTGGAAGACCACCTGGGGATACTGTGTGCTGTGAGGTGGTTGGCCCTGTCACCTCTAACTTCCAGGATCTGTTTTAGGCTTGTAGGCTGATTGGTGTTTCCAAATTGCCAGTAGTCTGTGAGTGTGTGCTGGTACCCTGTGATGGGTTGGCACTTCACCTACAATGCCACACCTTAGATAGTCTCCAGACTCCCTTTAGCTTTATATAGAACAAGCTGTACGGAAAATGGATGGAAAGATGGTTCAATTTGGAATTCCTTCTGATGAGAAACATTCTGTTCTATGGTTCAACCTCGAATCTATAATGTTTCCCCTGGAGGAATTTTCCCCCCTTAATTGGTCTAAATTGATGCAGTGGTGTGATTGTGTAGCATTGTAAAACCCTTTGTTAGGTTGTACTTCAATTAATCATCATTTGCGCAGTTAACAAACCTAGAGATAATCTTTAGAAGGTCAGTAAAGCTAACGTTATTTACACCTACAGCTCATGACTCACCCCGAACACGTCACTGTTCTGTCCTCCAGCTCTTGATATAAGTGCTCCGTTTGCTTCTGTTATAATAGACTCACAGCAAACATACAGAAATATACTGTAGTGTATATTCCTACTCGGCAGCATTAATTTTACACGTGGCCTGTCAAGGAATTTATATATATTTAATTATTTTCCCCGCAAGACCTTGAAAGGTGCCATCATGTGCTAAGCAGATGCTTCAGAACGTGCGTTTACTGCCAAAGTGATCAGTCTCTAAATCACCACACGGCCTCGCAGCTGTAAACATGCCCACGTTTGGAGCTTGTTAGCAGAATTTCAGACTGATCTACAGGTGTGTATGCATAATCATTGTGCTCAGAGCAAATCCCCATAGTGCAGACAGACAGCTTGAATAAAAATGCTTCAAATGTTAAATATTTCCCTTTTTTACATATAATTATTTGTCTCTCTTTAAGACATATTCAATTATGACTTATTAATGAGTAATACATTAATCAAGGGATACATCTTAATAGACCCCAAAGACTTTCACTGGTGTTAAGGTCAGGTGTTGGCCATGCATATGTGTGCATGAGATTCCTCATCCTCACAGAATGAATCTTGGCGTTTTCACCCTGGAATATGTCCATAGCATCAGAGAAGAGAAATTCAGTACATTTAGGTCGTCAGCTGACTTAATTTTATTTCCACATAACGTTGCTGAGCCTAGACCGGAGCAACTGAAGCAACCCCAGATCACAACACTGTCTCCAGAGTCTTGTACAGTGGACACTATTCATCCACGCTTCCCTTCTTACACTGACACGCCCATCGCTCTGGAATAGGGTTGACCTGGACTCATCAGGTCACATGACCTTTTTCCATCGCTCCAAAATCCAATCTTTATGCTCCCCAGCAAACTGAGGCACGAGGTGGGATACACCCGCCGATGCCAATCCATCACAGGGCACACACACATACTCACACACTACGGGCAATTTTTAGGAATGCCAATTAGCCTAACCTGCATGTCTTTGGACTGTGGGAGGAAACCCACCAAGCATGGGGAGAACATGCGCACTCCGGTAATGAAACCCAGACCCTGGAGGTGCAAGGCGACAGTGCTAACCACTAAGCCACCAAGCTGCTGATGTAATATACATCATTGTTTATTCTATATTAAAACAAATGTTCATTGTTTTAAAGCTTTTTATCCCTATAGAATTACATCAATTGCATTGGCTGTTATATAAACAAGTTGCATTTAACCTGCTGTTTTGGTTTCAGCCAAAACACAGTATTGGTGCTGATAAAAAAATTTTAAGTTATACATATAATACAGAAAATGTGTGCGTGTGCCAAAGAAGCTACTTATGAAGTTTATGCAACATGGAAGTGACCAAAACATTTCAAGTTGCAAACTTCAGACGATTTGGAGAGATTTTATATGCGCCCCAAAAATGGCCATTTTTCAGTGTTATACCCTCTCTCTTCAAACTATAATAATTTAAAATAAATATTGATACTAATATTTGTGTAAGCTAAATTAAAAAGAGATGGTTTTTATGGCCTCAGAAAGGCGCAGTGGTAAAGTCCTTGCCCTACCAGATCGCGAGTGTGATTCCCGGGTGATGCTGTAACCTCTTGTAGAGAGAGTTGATTGGCCGAGCTCTCTCAGAGGGGAGGGACGAGAGGTACTTCGTGCTCCCACATTAATCACGGCTCTACAGCCAATCAGGG
>JAQQZT010000007.1:25373977-25384841 GCA_030068275.1 Clarias platycephalus
AGCCTGGCCGGGAATCGAACCCGGACCCTGGAGGTGCAAGGCGACAGTGCTAACCACTACACCACCGTGCCGCCGCAAGCTCAGATTAAAGAGTGATAAAATGTACAGAATGAGAAATGTCACAGGTGAATGTGTGCTATCGGAGCTAGCGATGGAGGAGAGACTACTGTTAACAAATCCCCTGCTTCATGTTGACCGAGAGCATTTTTCTTTTTCATTCTTACACCTCTCGAGAATGCGGAAAAAAATGTTTTACCGCGAAAAGTGTCCCGCCGCTCACCATATTGCAGCAAATTAGTTTGGCTGGCCTTTTGTGTATTTGTGTTGCATAAAATTTTCCAAGTATGAAAGAGAAGTGATTTTGGAGCCGGTCCCACCCACTGCTGCCGAGAGCCGCCCACCACTTCCTCTCCGAACCAGAGCGAGTACACATAATCGCTTCCCACTTCTTCTCTCCAAACCATAATTTCTGCGGTGATGTCATGCCACCACCGAGGAACTTTTCTTTTATTGTAATTTAATGCCAAAATTTGCATTGCTGCCACAAGCGACTCTTAAAATTTTAATTACTCTGACACAAAAGAGGATGGAGAGGAGCTGTCAGAATGTAGTTTATTACGTTCCTTATTAAACAATCATCATCAGTGTGGTTCAAAGTTGTGATTAATTGTTATCACTTTGAATTTCATCAATTTCTATAACAGCGCATCTGAAACAAATCAGGTGGCACGGTGCTGTAGTGGTTAGCACTGTGGCCTTGCACCTCCAGGGTCCGGGTTCGATTCCCGGCCAGGCTCGATTCCCGTCTCTGTGTGCATGGAGTGCATGTTCTCTCTGTGCTTGGTGGGTTTCCTCTGCGTACTCCGGTTTTCTCCCACAGTCCAAAGATATGTACAGTAGATCAGGCTAATTGGGGTTCCCAAATTGCCTGTAGTGTGTGTATGTGTGTGTGCCTTGCGATGGATTGGCACCCTGTCCAGAGTGTACCCTGCATCATGCCCTAAGCCTCCAGGTCCCCGTGATCCTGAATACAGGATAAAGTGGTATATAGTATGATGGCACCCCATCCCGGATGTACCTATCTAGTACCATGGGCACTAGGCATCATGGCACTAGGCAAGGTCCACCCATCATGGGATGTAGTCACACACACTCATTTACCTACTCACACACCTTTTAATGCCACGTAGCCCTATGTTAACAATAGTGTATAAGAATGAGTGTATTAATTTAAGCTTTTTTTCATAACATTAGACCTGAGGATGCTCCATGTCAACAACAACAAAACACGTTCAATATACATCAAATTTGGAGATGAAAAAAAAAAGGATAACATTAAGTAATTTATTAAGTAAACTTGACTTCCTGCACTCATGCAGTTTAACTGTAAAGCTGTTTTTTGTCTCAGTACAGTTTTAGTTATAATAAATGGAGCAGGGCGTTGTGAAGACCGAGCTACATGGATAATTTTAGATCCTACACGCGCAGCGTCGCAAAGCCGCTTTTCTTGTCTGCCGCTGCGGACGTTGCGGTTCTCCACAAGCGCAGGCAGCTAATAGAGCCTCATTATTGTGTGTCACAGCACTCCTGGGCCTGAAGATTAGACGTTGTAGGTGAGCCCATTAGACAGATTCTGCTTTTGATCTTTCAGCCCAGTCTTTGGGGCGTCTGATAAAACCACATCATAATAGCTCTGGTTTCAATACAGCAGCAGCAGCAAGCTCCTGCTCGTGTGTGCTGATCTATTAGTGCTGCTGTGTGTCATATAGATTTGCATATTTGTGTGTGTGTGTGTGTGTGTGTGTGTGTGTGCGCATGTGTGTGTGTATGTGACCCAACTTGTCCCTCCTACAGAACAGCATAATTGCAAATCAATCCACACTTATTCTGCCTGATCACTTTTATCCTATAGTTTATAACCTATGTACACAGATGGGTGTGGTCATTTCCAGAATGGCCCCGCCCCCATCCACGGCATGAGCACGAGGGATTCCTGAATGGTTTGTTGCTGATGAATCAATACTCACTCAATAGTGCCTTCTTTAGCAAATACTAAGCTTTTAATTTTTTTTAAGCTTTATCATTTTTACATTACCTAACATTTAGCTTTTTATAAAAATAAAAAAAATAAAGAAATAAAGAAATCTAACAAAAAAAAAAAAGTCTAGAGTCTGGTGCGAAGTTTATACTCAATCATCATGAACATGAATGTCATGGAAAATTACACTTTTAATTATTTTTTTGAACTAGTCTTTTTGGGGGGCAGAAAGTTTATCCAACATACTGTATATCTTTAATAGAACAAACGGGCAAGATTTTCAAGCAAAATGTTAGAATTTCTGATGACAACACAGAGTCAGATATATATTTGCCAAGCCCAAGTCATTACAACCTCCTGTTAGCGAGGATGATTGACTCCAGCTGGAAGCTTTTCTGGGCAACATAAAAATACTTTGTATTACAGAACTGACAGATTAGTAGATTGGTAGATTTACAGATGTATCCTGGGGCCATTTCTAAACAACTGCTGGTTCAAACCTCAGCTCAAACTGAGGTGAATCCAAGGTGCGAGCCACTTTACTAAGGTCTGGAAAAAGACTTAAAAGGTCACCGTAAGCTGAGTGGAAATCGGTTCAGATGGTCAAGAACAACCTAGGAACCACCAAGACGCAGGCCTGCCATGACCTGGAAACTGCTGGAACACCAGACTCTACTACAGTCAAGTGCGTTGTACATCAACATAGACTGAAGAAAGAAGCCCCTACTCCAAAATCTTTCTCAAATAAAATCTGTAGCTCAACACATGATTTCTGGAGGAGTAAAGATGAGGCATTCATCCCAAAGAACACTGTACCATCTGTTGTGCATGGTGGTGGTAGCATCCTCCTAGGGGTACTAGTGCATTGCACAAAGTGGATGGAATAATGAATAATGAAGAATAATGAGGACTACCTCCGAATTCTTCAGCATAACATTAAATCATAATTTTATGGTTGAAACTTGGACAAAATTGAGTGTTCCAAAAGGACAATGACCCCATACACACATTAAAGCACATAAAGCAGGCTAACTTTTAGCTTTTGAAGCCTCAACCCTATCGCAGATTTCTAGACAGTCTTTTAAAGTCAGCTCAGTGGCAGGCAAATAACAAATTTAACTGAACGCTGATATTACTTTTTAGATGGGCGGTCAAATAATGTTGTTGGTCTTTCGTCAGCCCCAATCGAGGGGTCACCACAGCTGACCATCCACACTTGGCACAGTATTATGCCGGATGCCCTTCCTGACACAACCCTTCCATTTTATCCAGGCTTTGGACCGGCACTGCATCCAGTGGCTGGGGTTTGGGCATTGGGTGGGAATTGAATCCGGGTCTTTTGCATGGCAGGTGAGAAATATAGAACCAGAATTCTGACAGAAGCTTGTTGATGGCTACCAGAAGATGAAATGTACTAAGTGACATTCAGACAAATATTAGGTGGACTGTGTGTTTCATTTCAAAATCCCCAAAGAAATTAAATCTTGTGCTCCAAATTCTGTGGGTTTCCTGGTCCAGAAAAAGACCACTTCAAGAAACTGTTTGAAAGCCCAATATTTCCACAATCATGATGAAACTATGTGAATGTCTGACTGCAACTGTACAATCAATCCAGTCCTAACAACCAGGCATGTCTTTATATGTAAAAATATCCAGTTCTAAATATAAATATATTTTCCAAATCCAGTTCCATTAGTTGCATTTTGTTACAGAATCTGATAGTCTAAATGTTTTTCCAATATCCGATCCATCATTTTCTGCTGTTGTCTGCGCCATTCATAATTATTACCCAAAAACATGTACAGTATATAATTTAATGCATGCCTGCTTTTAGATAAAAAAACGAAAAAGCACATTTCTGTAGATTAGCATGTCTATTTAAGGAACTCACATTAACCTCACTAATAAGATTTTTCAGAATTCTATTCACTGCTTGGAATCAATGCTCCATTTCTGTTCTCCATTAAATGTGTTTAACAGCTCATATATCAGTAGAACTCAATAACAAAAGCCTTCCTGATTCCATGCCACTTTCTTCACTGTCTGATTTCTAATAGAGTTTGTATTTACTGTGTGGAACCGTGAATACATCCCAACAGCCGACTGTCTGCGTGACCAAAACGGTTTGCCTCTAATTACAGCATCGATGACATGCACTATCAGCGTGGAAAAGGACACTCTCTCATCTCTTATCTCAGTTTATATCACTTATTGTAATTTATAATTAGCTATTCAACTCCGTGGTAATACACGTAAATCGCTCTGAGAAATAAAGTGAGGATCATTTCTTCCAAATATACAGCTCTGCTATTTACCGTTATCTGATTTTTGAAAACAAAAGAAATGTAGTTTGAAAAAAAAATCATAAATAAGCATTATCAGAGAAAAGTCTTTTTAAAAATAGACAGTAGAAGTCAGATCTGTATTTAATAGTGAAAGTAAGAGCATTTCCATATGTGATTGGGACTAAACAGCTTGGTGTCCATAAGAAAATCACTTTTTAGTGAGAATCATCAGGAAAAAAAGACTTTGCTAGTGATCATAAAGATTGGACTTTGTAGCGATGGAGGTCATGTGATTTGATGAGTCCAGATTGAGCCTATCCCAGAGTGATGGGCGTGTCAGGGTAAGAAGGGAAGAGCACGAAGCGATGCACCCATCATGCATAGCGGTCTCTGTACAAGCCTCTGGAGGCGGGGTTATGATCTGGGGTTACTTCAGTTGCTCAGGTCTAGACTCAGGTCTAGACGCAAAAAATGAAGTCAGCCGACGACCTGAATGTACTGAATGACCAGGTTATCACATCTATGGAGTTTTTCTTCCCTGATGGCACGCGCCATATTGTGAGGATGGTTCTGGGAGCGTGAGGAATCATTTTCACACACGAATTAGCCACCACATGGTGCACAATAATCAAATATAAAAAGGTGTAACAAAATGTTGGAGTGTGTGATTGAGTTTTTTTGGCAGGGTGATATTCAATATTAATACAATAATCGCAGCAATGCTTATAAAACCTTATGCTGAAAATCACACCTCCATGTTCTGGGTATACAAAGTGAAGCTCATTCCCAAGAAAGCATAAGTTCCTGTACACTGACGACTCCTTCCATAAGTGTGAAATTAACTCTTTACAGAAACCCTCATCCAGTTATATATTTTACTGTTAAATAACAAATACATTTTGCTCTGGTTATTATTAAGGTAAGCGCAGTGTCATGCTGTTACTGAATTTCCTTGCATCTATTATGCTTTCCCTATTTTATTCCACTTATATTACAGCAAAATAAAATATATGATTGAATGAGGGTTTCTGTAAAGATTTTCACATCTATGGAAGGAGTCTCCAGTGTACAGGACTTTCTGCTTACTCTGGAACAAGCTTCAATTTTTATGAACTTTAATAGAGAGAGGGAGAGAAAAGACAAAAGGTTGTTAAGTGCATGGCTGCTTATAAGTGATACTACAACTAACTGCAATTGTATAACAGATGTTTCACAGTAATTAATGTAATTATAGATTGATTAAATCTATGATGCGTCATTTTTAAATGAATAAAACATTATAATCATTGGTGGGTAAGAGGCATAAAGCACTTTCGGAAAGTAATCAAGAGAGGTTAATAGTTACTCTGCTTTATCACACCACCACATTGTTGACTATTTCCCTTTAAGAGTGTGACATATAGACCATTATTACTTACATGATGCCTTAAATGCGACAAATATCCCAGACTCTGAACACTGAAAGCTGTCTAATTTAATATGTACAGTAACATTGCTTTCATCTGACAATAAACTCGCTACTAAAAACCTAAATGCAGAAAACCTGCAGGTCGTCTTCACGAACGAGAAGGGAAGATTACGTGTGGAACTTTCTTATGTATAAATATAACAGCTATATATTTAGAACTGATATCTATACAGTATATACTGTATGATCATATAATTCCATTTCCTGGAGGTGTGGTGCGACAGCGGTATCCACTAAGCCTCCGTGCCGTCACTATGGAGATTAAAAGGGTTAAAAATCAATATTATAGAGTTACCAGTGGGAGGCACAGCACATAATAGCATGGAATAATCATGGTGGGCTTTTAACGGGATGCCATACCAGTTTAAATTATTAAATATAAATATCAATAAATTAAAAATCATAGCAAGATTGAAAGCTTGATGTCATGTATGTTTCTTTGAGTCACACGGGGATAAAAAGCCCAAATGACAAAAAAAAAATGTTTAGGTTATGATATGAATATTAGATGATTTTGAAAAATGCTATATCTCTATCTCACACAGTTTTGTCACTTTGCATGTCATGCAAGTATGCAAATTAATATATAGTCAGCCAAAACAATGTACACACATTTCAGGAAGAGAAAAACTTGTAGAAATATTATACCAAAAAATAAATTTATTGCTATACATTATTTATTGATATATATGACAAAATTATGCTAATATTATTAATATTACATTAATATAATATACAGTGGAACCTCGGATTACGAGCATAATTCGTTCCGGAAGTAGGCTCGTAGTCCAAAACACTCGTAAATCAAAGCACATTTTCTCATAAGAAATTATGGAAATTAAAAGAATTCGTTCCACAGCCCAAAAAAATAAATACATAAAAAGAATTAACACAAAAAATAAATCCCAACAGATAAGTGTTTCCATTTATGCGCACAGCCGCTGTGTGTGTGTGTGTTTTTCTCTCTCCTTCGCTGCTGAGTGTATGTTATGTGTGGGCGTGGGTAATTTGACACCGTGCCATATTACGCGCGCGCACACAGATAACACACACACTCAAACACTGACACACACTAATGACCAGAGAGAGTGAGGGTGTGTGTGTGCGAACCGGCGCGGTGTCAAATTACGCGCACACGCACATAACACACACACTCTGCAGTGCAAGAGAAAGAAAAACACACACACACACACACACACACACACACACACGGATGTTGATTATACCAGTAAGGGACGAAGCAGGGGAGATGATTACCCGCAGCGCAAGAGAGAGAAAAACCGTTGGCTCAGTTGTGATCACGTGACACTTGGCATCAACTCAAGAAGCGCATGCGTGATACATGATACTCGGTGCTCGTAAACCAAGACGATGCTCGTTTTCCAAGTCAATTTTTTTTTCAAATCTTTGCTCGTCTTGCGGAACACTCGCAAACCGCATTACTCGTAATCCGAGGTTTCACTGTACATGATAGAACATTTCTTTTCCTGTGTGTATACATTTGTTGGCTGACTCTGTATGTGTGTGTGTGTGTGTGTGTGTGTGTGTGTGTGTGTGTGTGTGTGTGTATAAATTATATATTGGAAACTCAGCCAACACTATTATTAATGATAAATTTCATACTTGCATGTACACAAACACACGTGCAGACTGATTAATCTACTGTGAAAAAAATACAGCTTGGCATGTCGCTGAGACACCAAAAAATGTAAATACCTCTGTCCTGAGGATGACCCAAAAAAACCTACACCCTTTACCTTTGCACTGACACTGGAGACTCCTCCTTCCATTACTATTAAATAAACATCTCCTGAACTTCTACTGCATATGATTTCAGTGTATTCATTTTGGGTCCCTGTGTAAGTACTTGGTATGTAGAAATGATAAAATATCAGAATGAGAGTATTACTGAAATCCTTGCCGTCAGAAAATGAATCAGCCCTTTATGACCAATCTAGAATGCGACAGCACCATGGTATCCATCACAGTGACAGTCGGGCCACGCTGCACGGCTGAAGCCTCTCTTACACATTTACAAAAAACAGTGATTATGTAATGGTGAAAATGGCACCAATTTTCCACTGTAGTGATTTAAAGTGAGTGTGTGGAATGATGATATAGGTGAGGGTTAAAATATCTACGAGGTCACAGGTGTCTGTGTGTAGAGAACAGGGAGACGGGGAACAGACAGAACTAAGCACACGCTCATGCATTTTATTATTTTTTCAAAAATGTAACACTGGCTGGAAAGAGATGTGGATGCATTAATGCTTAGAGCTGGATACCGGACCGGAAGCTTTTTAGATCGATCATTTTGGTGGTTTTTGTGTCCTTTGAGGTCCATCCACAAATTTTTACATGCCAAGCTTTTACACTTGTCTGCATAACGTTAAGCTAAATGTCCTGTTAGAGGAAGCAACATGGTGATGTGATGAAGCGGAGTTAGTGTTACAACATTGTTTGTGGGTTTTGTTTTTTTCTTGGGCTTTTTCCCTCTCTCGAGGTCGGAAGATCAGATCATTCGATTGGCAAGTGATTGGTACAGGTTTTATGGTACCACAACCAGCCTCCATTCCTCCAAGCTCATGACTGGCACTTAGGATTTCGTGCATCTCCAGTGGCTTGGTGTTATATTAGGGGCGTAGAGCTAAGGGCCTCAAACCCCCAACCCTCTAATCAGCAACCCATACCCTCCACCATGTGAGCCACCACTGCCCCCTACTGTTACCACACTGTAATTGATCATTATCCTGAAGTGTTTTATTGCTCTTACTGTACATGACAGAAATTTGTCGCTGGTTGTCACATCTGATTAGCCACATCTCCTCCTCCTTACAGAAGATTTTATGTAAAGAACTGTAAATTATTCTTATAATAACATGCATTCAAGGATTCGACATGATGTGATTTAATGAAAACAAAAGAAAAAGTGTTAAAACGTCCTTAAGTTCCTCTCTCTCTCTCTCTCTCTCTCTCTCTCTCTCTCTCTCTCAGTGTTATAATGACAGCCTGTATTAGTCATCTCTTTATCTGGCTGCGATGAGGCAGGGTGCATATTCTCTCGGAAAGGTAAAAGAATACAAACTATTGCAAACTTTTCAATGTATGATACATGGCCAAATGTTTGTGGACACCTGAACATCACAGTCAAGCTTGTTGAATGGCTTATTCCAGATTTATTCCCACTTTTATCCTTATCCTTGTAATGTGCTCCACTCAGACGAGAAGGCTTTCCACTAGATGTTGGAGCGCGGCTCTGGGGATTCACGTTCATTCAGCTGCGAGAGCTTTCGTGAGCTCAGGCGCTGATTGTTCAAGTCGAGGACGCTCCAGTTCCAGTTCGTCCCAGATGTGATGTCAGTCAGAGCATCTGTACAGGACACTTGATTTCTTACATTTCAACACAGTGCTCATTGTAAGGAGCATTATCATGCTGGAACAGGTTTAGGCCTTTTAGTTCGAGTGAAGGGAAATTGTAACGCTCCAGCAAACAAAAACATTGTATATGAGTGTGTGCTTCCAATTTTGTGGCAAACGTTTGGGTAAGCACCACAAATGAAGTTGAAGTAATTGAAGTTTTGGCTATATACCGTGTGCATTCGAGTTATAAAACTAACAGACACCAACTGAGCACTATTTCAAATTAGGAATTCATTGCAAATCCTTATATTTTAATTCCTCTATAGTTTCTTCTACTTCTTTACATTTAGGCATTTGCCAGACTTTCTTATCCAGAGCGACCAACAAAAGTGCTTTGAAGGTTCTGTCATTGGATGGATCCTATCCAACACTGGGTTACTAACTAACAACCATCAGTACATCAGACACGATAGTTCATACGGACTTTGAAATTGCAGAGGGTAAGAAAAGATTTTAAGTTAAATACGGCTAACTTTTTTCAATTAAATGTTATTTGTATAGCGATTTTAACAATTGTCATTTTTGTTATTTATGTCAAGTTTGTATAAATCAAAATGAAAGATATTTTTACCCTTAACCTTCAGTGATTTATAAATATGCTGTAGGACTCCTCTGTGCTGTTTTTAGCTCCACTTAGACATCAGCTACTTTAGTGAGAGAGCGTTTCACTCATACGTCCAAGTCTGTGATAAAATCAGGTGTAACTTGTTGGCGCATTGTTGTAGACACTCAGTAATAAATGTCTGCTTCTACCCGAGTGCAGATTGGTGTTATCATTTCACAGACGTTTAGGGGAGACACTCTGTCTCATTTACACCTTAAAATAAGCAGATTGAAACAAAAAAGGTTTTTTTGCTATAAAACAAAACTTTATAATCATTAAAAAGGTGTCTTTTTTTTTGCTTATTTCATGTTTATGGAAAGAGTATTCTCTGTCAGTCAGTATGTTTTCAGACATGTTTTCCTGGTTCCTCTAACAAATAGCATCTTTTTAAGAGAGAGAGAGAGAACTGTTTGTAACTGCTATAGCATACAAGATACCAGCAACTTTAGATGGATAATATGTATGATTTTAGCTGGGAAGCCTGGAGCCAATCCCAGGAGCCTATGATCATAAGGCAGGATCATCAATCCGAATGCACAAAACATACACACGCTCATTCAAACGCTACGGGCAATTTGGGAACACCCATTAGCCTAATCTGCATGTATTTGGACTGTTGGAGGAAACCGGAGTACCAGGAGGAGACCCACCCAGCGTGGGGGAGAACGTGCACGCGCACACACGCCCGAGGCAGGAATTAATCATAGGAAGTTTGGATCATTTTAGTGACTCGTTTTTTTTAATCTCGTACATCAAAAAGAACAAATCTTTTTTTTTTTTAGTCATTTAGTTCATTTCGTTCCGTGCTCTCTGTCCTTTTTAAATTTTTTGTTCTGACAAGAACTCAAACATGCCAGTTAGTTTTCTCCCCCCCCCCCCCCCCAACGTGACCTCACATACAGAGGTGTCAAGTAACGAAGTGCAAATACTTCTTTACCTTACTTAAGTAGAAATTTTGGGTATTTTACTTACTACTTCTACTCCTTACATTTTCACGCAATTATCTGTACTTTCTACTCCTTACATTTTAAAAATAGCCTCGTTACTCC
>JAQQZT010000007.1:25386643-25401855 GCA_030068275.1 Clarias platycephalus
ACAGAACACAGTTCTGAGAGTAAAAACTCCCTTTATTTCTCTATATAATCTCCTGCTACACTAATGCACTTATCCCACAGTGTTTCACTAGTGCTTGGACACCATCAAGGTAAAAACTTTTCTCACTATGCTGGAGCCATGGCCTTAAAGGAACTCCTTTAAAGGCCCAAACATGTGGAAATGGCTTGGAGCAAGGTCAGTTCCTGTAATGTGCAATTGGGCCAGTGGGCAGTATGAGGTTGTGCATTGTCCTGCAAATACAGAACGCCTTTGGTGAGATTTTTTCTTCCCGGAGAGCGAATGATCATGGGAACGACTGCAGTAGGATACAAGTCAGCTTATCCGGGATCGTCAATCACGGACATAAAGGCCTTCTTCAAAACATTTGCACTAGTGATGGGAAGTTTGAATCATTTTTGTGACTCGGTTCTTTGAATCTCGTTCATCATGATGAACGAATCTTTTTTTCAGTCATTTAGTTTATTTCGCTCTTTTGATCAGTAATAAAATAAAATGTTGCATTTTCAATAAAAAGACCCCCCAATACATCTACATACACAAATTCTGGCTATACTGTAGTTCCAGTGATCAAAATATTACCATGCAGCTAAGGACATATTATAATAAACAGAATTGAGTAGCTCACCTCTCATATCTTCTAGTCTGAGTCGTTCATTCTTTTGAATCTATTGCACCGCATAGCGCAGTGGTTCTCAAAGTGTGGGGCGCGCCCCACTAGTGGGGAATATAGACATGACAGGTGGGGCGCAACGAACGGGAGGAAATTAGTGGAAAATAATAGTAAAGTAGTTTTAGTCACGTGACAAAGGAATGAACGACTCGGGACTTGAAGATTCGTTGGAACCGTTCAATTCTGTTTCCTGTGTACTGCCTTAATAGCATCTATGGGAGTCATGTGACAAAAGAACGAGCGACTCGGAGTAGACGAGTCGTTGAGAAAGAATCGCTCATATTTGTTTCCTGTACATAACCTACGGAGGTTTGTGCATACGCGCCCTGTAGAAAATGAACGAATCACTCTCTGAGACTACTCGTTCTTCTGAGGCACGTTAAAGATTCGTTCAAAAAGAATGAATCGTTCATGAACGAGCCATCACTAGTTTGCACCGTTCAGATGTTTTACTGCGGCTAAGAGTCTCATCATCGTACCGTGCTTGAAGTCTTCGGTGAATGGCAATCGGTTTCATGCCTTCATTCACCAGAAATTTCATCAAAAGTCCCGGTTTGATTTGAACGCCCCTTGTATAATCATACATAATTAAACCCCACAAATAGTTTATCTTATTTCTATTTCCCTGGATTTGGTACTAATACAACATTTGTAATTATTTTCAGCAAAATAGCTCTTCTTATTAGGAGTTCTTCTGAATGGCTGCCTTATCAGCGATGCCTGCAGCGTGAAGCATAATTGCAGTATAAATGTGAATTTCGGTGCTGTTTCACATTGTGCCCGAGGTCAAAAATAGCTTTGCCGTTGCTGTGCCTATGCTAATGCTCTTTTAAAAACTAATTAGCAAAGCCGTTGCTCTATGAGGCGTGACAGGCGGTGCAGCGGAGCCCAGACCCGAGCAGCCTAGTCAACCATTAATGGCCTATTCAGAGGCGAGGCAGCTGAAACCTGCCGTGATGCATGCACTTGTCAGTGTCTTAATGAACACGTCCCTGTAGATGAACCCGGTCCGACGGCTCGGGTATAGAGAAACGATAATTCTTCAGAAATCCACACTAACCTCGCTTGTCTAATGGGCTAGAACTCACCCTGTCTCTAGAGTTGCAGATCAGATGAGCTCAGGTGTCTTCAGGCTGAATCTAGCTCATTAAAAGCTCAGGAAGGAAAGCGCAAGGGCATAAGAGCCAGAGTGTCTCAGACAAGCCGAGAAGAGATTGCAACACAATAAAGACCCTCAATGTTGGGGCCATCTCTGGTTTCAAGGTTATAGTTAATTACAGACATAAATGCATTTATACTGCGAGGGTCAAATTGCTTTAGGGATTAAACTTTTCATGCATGAAACATTCGAAAGGCACCAACTTGGAATGATCTCCCCCTCTTAAATGTTCTAATGGTTCATTCTGTTGATGCACAGGAATTAATTATTATGTTTTTGTTTTTTTTAAACACACTGGAATATACAACTGTTATTACCATTACAGATGTTAAACAAAACAAAAACATGATAAAAAAAATACTTTACATGGGTGCAATAATTTGTTTTCTTTGCTTTCCATAAGTGAAACAATTAAAAACGTTAAAATACAAAAATAGGTTTATCAAAATTACACATTATATATATAAATATACTGTACATCAGATATGTTTAATGTTACAGAACATTACATTAATAATAAAAAAATTTTGTTGTTGTTGTAATACATTTCAAATCATCGTCGTCGTTATCTATACCGCTTTATCCTGTATACAGGGTCAGGGGGGGCCTGGAGCTTATCCCAGGAGACTTAAGGTACGAGGTACACCCTGGATGGGGTGCCAATCCATCGCAGGGCACACACACACACACACACACACACGTGTTACACCAGTTGGACTGTGGGAGAAAACCGGAGTACCCGAAGGAAACTCACCAAGCACAGGGAGAACATGTATGAACTCCATCCACACAGAGATGGGAATCAAACCTGGCCGGAAATCGAACCCAGACCCTGAAGGTGTAAGGCGACAGTGCTAGCCACTAAGCCACCGTTGCCGACCCCATTTAAAATCATGAAAATACATAAATATCAGAGTTAGTGCATCTTCATGTGTGTTTTATATCACTCTGTTTCATGGTGTTAATGTGAAATTTCCCTAACAACAAGATTTTTAACGGTTTAAGTAACGCTTTGTGTTTTATTCATTCATCTTGATTAAGTGCTTTATTTTAGTTTTACTAATGCCAAATCTAGAGTCTATTCTGGGGAACACTGGGCATGGGCTGGAAATTCACCCTGGATGGACACTCTTTCCTACCTTGTTTATCAGTCTACTTTCTGAAAGTGAGGTGATGTGGAGCCATTACAGAATGGGGCACAAGGCAGGGGACACCCTGGATGGGACCAACCCCTCACCAGGCACAAGGGAACCCTCTGGTTTCCTCCCACCTCCCTTTCGGAAGGTAGACTGCCAAACATTAACTGCCCCAAGCTATGAAAGTGTGTCCATCCAGGGTGAGTCATACACTATGGCCAACATGGAAACACAAACAGCCTACAGCATGTATCTTTAGACTGTGGGTGTGAAACTGGAATACAGTACCTGGAGGAAACCCACTAAGAATGCTGACAACACACACACACACATCAGATATTCCAACCTTTAACTCTACACAAATTGACAGAGATAACCTACAGACCATAATGCTACCTATAATGAACTCAGATTTTTTAATTTTTTTGAATAAAATTTTAATTGTAATATTTTCAATCACATCTACCTTTAATGTTAGTGACCGCCCGGTGTTGTGTTCTAAAATGCCCCCCTGCCACGGATTGCACCCCCCCCCCTTTAAAATATTATAGTACAACATAAATTCATAGGTTTATTATTATCAAATATGATATTACTATTATAATGAGCCATAGTCACATGACAGCCGTCGAGACCATTCATATAAATTCTCATATAATGTTTATTTTGTGGCACATTTAATTTGCAGGGATTTGTCATGCATTTCAAAAATGTTTACACTAAATAAACATTGTAAATAAATATGTTAATCATCGTTTTAACATCTTTATATATGATATACAGTATGAAAAATTACATGAAGCATATGTATGAAATGTATAATGTATAAAAACATACATGCTGTATATAAAAACAAACGCATAAACACATACTGATTAAAAAACATTCGTCTTTAGTTATTATTTTAGTTAAGAAAGATCAGATCAAAATAAATGCGTCCAAAACGGCACTTAATATATCAATATTTTGGGGCGCTGGCGTAGTGCTTAGCACGGTGGCCTTGCACATCCAGGGTTGAGGGTTTGATTCCCCTCTTGAGGTCTGCGAGCGTGGAGTTTCCATGTTCTCCCCGTGTTTAATGGGCTTCATCCAGGTTCTGCAGTCTTCTTCCAGAGTCCAAAGACATGCAGATTAGGCTAACTGGCGTTCCCAAATTGACCGTAGTGTGTGAATGAGTGTGTGTGTGCGTGTGTGTGTGTGTGGATGTGAAAATGGGAATAAATACAATCAATGATCACTATTGGCCCCCACCGTCCCTAGTTGGACTGCAGAGGTTCCTAGATGGATGGATTGAAGTGATTTTATTAATGTTTATGAAGCCTGGAAGTGACTAAGGCTCATTATAACAGTAATATAATATTTGATCGTAATAAAGATGTCAAATTATGTTGTGCATTTACACACCATTTTTATTTGGGGAGGGGAAGGGGGGGTTCAATCCGTGGCAGGGGGGCATTTTAGCGCATCACACCTGTTCTAATTGAAGGCATGACGTCACATGACACTTAAAGTTAGATTTGTCACAGGTGTTGATTATTTTTCTTTGTGGATGTGTGTGGGCTTCTAAATTCTTCCAGCTTCCACTTTCCCCCCTCTTTCTCTCTCTCTCTTTTCAGTATATTCTAAGATTGTACAGCTCATAAATGAACACCCCCGGGGTTTGATCCCAGCACGACGATGATGATGATGAGCTGTAACGCGTGTGTGCCGGGTGACCTGGACGCGTTAGAGGGTGTGCCAAACACGGACACGGTGAAGCTCCTGGAGGCCCATCGGCCCATTAAGATGGGGATCATCCTGGTGCTGGGTGCGATGATCACGCTGGGGAATGTGGCCGTGGTGTCGGTGATCTGCTCCGCGGTCCCGGGATGGTCTCGGAACTCGCGGTACTTGCTGCTGTCGCTGACCGGCGCGGACTCGGCGTTCGGTCTGGTCGTCATGCCGCTGAACCTGTGCGTGAGCCTGCTGAAGGACTACAGCGACGAGCCCGACCCGTTCTGCCACGTCGTGGCGTTCTTCAACGCCACCGTCTACTCCACGTGCATGTACACGCTGGCCAGCATCAGCCTCGAGCGCTACGTGGCCGTGTTCTACCCGCTGCAGTACTCCTGCATGCTGACCCGCAGGCGCGCGCTGGCGCTCATCGCCTTCGCCTGGATCTTCCCGCCGGTGCTCCTGGTGCCCATCACGTGCCCGGTGGGCATCATAGACGTGCACTTCTCCACTGCGTCCCTGGTGTGCAACCCGTCCTATTCCAGCAACGTCACGTACTCGCTCACCCTCACCGCCTTCATCTTCTTCCCCTGCTCGGCCCTCATGACCTTCTGTAACCTCCGGCTGTGGGTCGCCGCCAGGACGCAGCGCAGGAAGCTCAGGAGACACCACGTGTCCGGGCGGTGGACCAGACCCAACGTGGCCTCGCGCGTTCTCGTACCTGTCATGACCGCCTACTTCACGTGCTGGACCCCCTGCATGGTCACCATGATCTACACCGGTGGGTTCGGGCTCTCACTTCTCACGCGCATCTTAAACATTAATGATAAGATAAGAGGTCTTTATTAATCCCGAAAGGAAATTGTTTCTCCAGTGGCTGCAAATACAATAGGGGGGGAGGGGGGAGAGAGAGAAATAAAATACAATATAAAAATATATAAATAGAATAAAAAATATATAGAAAAAAAAAAAAAAAAACTACGTACTGTACAGAGGTGCAGAATTGTCTCTTTTAGTGTAATTGTACATTTATACTATTGCACATATTTAATATTGTATGTTTAGTAGGAATGATATTGCACGTCAGATATATATAAATATTGCACATGATTTTCATAATATTGTATAATTAGTGGTTTTGCATGTGATATTGTTGTTGTGATAATATTGCACAATGTATCAGGGCATGATGAAGTTCTATTGATTATTCTGTCATAACGACTTCCGAATGAAGGGGGAAGAGTTATAGAGTTTAATTGCCACTGGTATAAATGACGTCAGTTTTCGACTTTGGTAGTATTAGTCTGTGGCTGACCGTGCTCCTGTATGACATCAGTGACTCGTGTAGGGGATATGATGTACAGTATTGTCCATGATCCTAAGAAGTTTCTTCAGCATCCTCCTCTCAGATACCTTATCAGTGATGGGAACTCGTTTCGGAGGAGCAGTGCAGTCTGAAGGTCGCTCCATGACATCATCAGCCAAGTTGCATATCTATTAATATGGTCGAGAACACTCGTATAAATAAAAGAGAGGTGTTGTCAAGGCGTTTCATACATTGCAGGACCCGAAACCAGTCTCAGAAATCTTTGTCCGTGTCTGTCCAGCATCATGCAAAACTGTCTGGACAGAATTGAATGTAACTTTTGCAGTATTTGGTTATCTGCCTGAAGTTTAACCTGCAGCATAAGTGAAATCAAAATGTTGAGTGAAAGTAGTGATGTTGTGAACGGTCATGTGGCGGATTTAATAATCTAATTTAAAATAAGATACTTGCTCAGTGTAAACACACACCTGCACCAATGGATATTAATTAGAAAAGCTAAACTGAAAATTTTAACTGGGATTAGTTCATATTTTCACAGCTGAAATAACAGCGCTGAAGTGGAATAAGTAAATTTTAAAGCGCTGGAGTAGTTTTAAGAATTTAAAAATCTTTATCTACTTTTTTGATTAATTTACTCATCTGTGATTCATTCTCTGATTACCAAACAGTGAGTGTATTTGACTGACGACAAAAGGGGTACAACTTGGCGTAAACAAGGTGTAAACATTTCTATATCCCCTTTTTTCCAATTGATTGTAATAACATGAAATGACAGATTTAAATCCTTGCCGTGAACTAGTTAATTATTATTATTATTTATTTTTATTTTTATTTTTATTATTTTTTTTACAATTTCCTGATATCTTGACACCAGATAAAATGCTTAGTGTTCAGCTTTGTTGCAGGCAGACATGTACATGGGCTTCAACCTGAAATATCACTGATTACATTAAAGCTGATCAGATTATTTTTAGCTTTTAACTATTTCTACAAACTCTCTTCCCGTCAACGACAGTACTTTACAAAGTGAGCGTCACTGCACCCGGATTCAGTCCTATACTTTACACAAAACACAAGGATCTTGCTCAATGATTAGCATTAGCATGTCGGGTATCACTTATTTTTAAATTCTTTAGTCGTGTGGTTCTGCGTCTCCGCTTATAGATCAAACGCTACATCTTGATATACAGTCTGGATTTGTCCAATATTGGTGAACTCTATGTACATGTTCATCATGTGGTGTCAGTAGGTTGTGTACCACACGTCTCTTCATGATACAAACCTGCTAACCCTCTCTGTCTCTCCGTCCTGTTGTTTCTCAGCGATCTCGGGCAGCGACGTCCCAGAGTGGGTGGAATTTGTGGCCGTGTGGTTACCGACCTCCAACGGCTTCCTCAATTGCATATTTTACTTCTGGATTAACCAGAGCTTCAGGAGGAAATTCCACTCGGTTCTGCACAGACTGTGTTTCAGACACGGCCCCGATGCCAAACCCGTACACGACTCTGTGATCGCCGTGTTAAACAACAACACTGTGCACGAGAGGTCTTCCAGCGTGTCGTCCACGTGCACTTTGCTCACAGGCGCTGTCGAGAGCTACAACTGACAGCTGGGAACCAAGTGGACATCATCCGGAGCTACAAACTACTTTCTCTGACGTGTGGGTTAATGATGCACCTGTGGATCACTGGTATGGTTCATTTTCAACCTCCAAAGTCACACAGACTTTTAGCTTGTGGGCAAATTGTGCCTTTTTTTTTTTTTTTTTTTTTTTATACATTCACTGCACTTCAAATCTGGGTTGGGTTTTTCTTATTATTATTCTTATTTTTCTTTTATGTTCTACATCTTCTTATACTTTGTCTTCATGATCACATCATCAGCAAGGACTCCTTGCTATTTTGTAAAATTTCTTTTTACATTTCTTTTCTTACAATAGTAACGCATACTGCCTTGAATAATTGCCACCAAAATCAGTTTCCCCTCATTTTAATGTTCACTCGACTGCATAATGAAAGTTGTGTTCTGTCAGATTTTATCGATATGTCAACAGCCGGCAGTACAAAAAGGTTAACCTTTATACAAAAGGAAGGTAATTAGACACTTAACGTCATATAAAGGTCAGCACAGCTATGTCTGTTGGAAAATCAGCACTTTTTCTTCTTTTTTTTCTTTTTTTTCCTTCTTTCCAGAGATAGAGGTCCATGCACCCTTTGTCTGCTCTTCTGTTTTATAGCCTCCGTTTAATTTAATTCAGTTGATTGTTGCATGGAATGTAAAGGGTAAAGAGATTTTTCTGGCACTTTCTTGTATACATTCATATCTTGTCTGTTGTAAAATTAGTTTTAAAAAAAAATACTTTTGTCAGCAGCTTGTGATGCCTTTTTTTTTGGTGTTTGTTGAAGAAGGATGAGAGGCCTGTTAATGTCTCTGTATTTAAACAATAATTCAGAAAATTAAAAAAAGGTTTATAAAGTATTTTTGTAAATAACCAATTTTAGTGTTTAAATGTTTGTGCTGTAAAATAAAGCTGTAAAGCCCTTGTATTAGACTTTGTGTTGAATTGATAAGAAAATACGTCTCACCTTAAAGGTTTGCGACTTTGTCTTGTAGACTCTTCTACCATCTCACGTCACGTGTTCATAATGACGTCTGTCTATCTCGCACTTTAAATTTGTCAAATGAAAAATGCAATCTTTTAGCCTTTTTTTTTTTTTTTTTTTTTTTCCCCCCCCCCCCCTGAGATTTCTTATATCTTCTTCTCGAGCGATCAGTTCAGTAACGTTATTGAGATGTTGCGGAGCTGACAGCCTGGTGTGAGCTGCCTTTGTGTCTGATGAAATCCCAGCACTTTCCTATCTACACCACTAAGAAATAACTCGCATGACTGCTTTGATGTATAAACGACAACTCTGGAGATTTTAAACCCTTTTTAACAAATTTTTTTTTTTTTAAAAGACCTGAGAAGAATACATACATGGCCAAAACTGACTTGTAGAAACAGTTTGGTGTTTATTGAGAGGCTAAAAGTCTAACCTCCAACAATGGCTTGACTATAAAACTATTCGGGTTCAGCATTGTACCTGTACAATATCTAAATGTGCCGGCGTATTGATGTTAAACAGACATTAATGTAAGGTTTAAATTCAGAATTCTGGATTGCAACAGCACCACCAATGGTTCACTCACTCACTCATGGTCTATATCACTTTCTCTTGCATACACGGGCAATTTGGGATCCAGTTCCGGATCATGGAGGTGCAAGGCGACAGTGCTAAGCACTAAGCCACCGTGCTGCCTCCAGTGATCGTAAGAAAAATATACAAATGGTTTAAAGATACTGTATGAGGATGGGGCTGATTTCTTTCAATTTTTTTTTTTTTTACTGCTTACTGGTTCAGTGAAAGTTATGTTGTCAGGTGATTAATGTTCCCCACCACCCACTTAACCATCATCTCTATAACCAAGTTCTCAATTTGATCTCCATTTGAGTTAATATTTTTCACAAGCATCCATAACACGTCATCCACACGGAGGTAGATTATTCACCGTCATCCCTATTTTTTTATTTATTTTTTTTAACCTAAAAAAATGACAAATGACCCAAAAGGAGATGGCAACCATTTTTGCATCTTGGTCAGGTGCCTTTGTGTCCAGCTAACTCCAGGTGTAGTCAATGGTCAATCTCTGTTCCTCTTACCACTTGGGTTGCACATGATTGAGTTTGACGCTGGCTTGCGAAGCGTGAGGCCAGTCCACCTCGACTGTCATTTGTGACTGTCATCAGAGGTATCCAGATGTTCTTCAGCTCCAGGGAACCTTGCCGAAACTTGTTTCCCTCATTGGCATCTGTACCTCTTTGGATTGTCAGCAGTGTTGCTCAGGTAGGCAAAGCTGTCCACTTCTTCCACTGCTTCACCACCCATTGTGCCAGGCTCCATGCTGGTTGTGTAGGATCTTATGCATCTTCAGTGTTTAGTTCCAGAGATGACAAGTTCACCTCTATGTTGTTTTTCCTCTCCTGCATCTGCTGCCAGATCATCTGTCAAGGTCACCCAGTATTGAATGTTTTCCTCACAACTGTCACTGATTTCCAAACCAATCTAATGATGTGGCTTTTTTTTTATCCCACTCCACAGGAAGTTTTTCAGGAAAGCTTATAATAAAAAATTAGCCTGAGCTAAATCCCATTACTTCAGTCATCTGAGACCAACTCCCTGGCCTCCTGGAAGGTTTACAGTACGTTATTCAGGATTGGTCATTGAGTTTCAGTTTGATGGCGGTAGAGACGGATCTTATGAGTGAAACAGATATTTGAGTGCTTTTGCATGTTTTGCGGTGGGTACGTACATGTGTGAGAGAAATAAGAGACAGATGTTATGTACAGTACACTGGGAACATTTTCATATTTTAAAAAGAGCTTTTGGAATTTTTTGGAAAGTTTCCAGCATACAATGGTAGAATTGTATCATGTAACATTTACATTTAAAGATTAAAGGATTAGACACTACAGGTAGATTTTTGATAAAACATCTAAAACAATGTATTCTTTTATACTAGTATACCAGTCTTAAGCTCCGCCCACCCTGCATAATAACATCATATATCTTCGAAAAGTTTGTTTCCTGATCTACAGTATGTGTCAGAAATAGATAAATGTGTCTAATTTATCTGTTAAAATTAAAGTTGACTATGATGAAAATCTGACGTCCTGTAATAAATCTTATAAAGAACATTAACGAGACTGGAAACACATTAAACCTCAGTGTCATTTTAAAAACTATTTTCTCAAAATTACCTTTTTTTATATCCAGAACCTATTCTATCTTCATTCCTATTTCTGTTCAGAAATTTTTTCCCAAAATGTAAAAAACAAAAAATGTATATTTCTACTTCACCTCTGAGTTCTCACATCTTATTTTTTCTGTTTTTTCCTTTTCACTTGTTCCTGTTCAGAAGGATGTCAAGAAGAAATTCCCTCCTTTTTTCCACAACAAAAGACCACAAAACAAGACAAATAACAAAAAGACAAACAAAATGAAGACCAGAAAAAGAAGAGAAAAAAAAACAACAGATATAAGCTAAATGACAAAAATACAAGTCTTATGTGACCCATGTACAGTGTGTGTGGTTATCTGTGAAAGTGCATCAGGGTAATAAGTGGAATAATTTCCTAAAATTAAAAAGAATTAAGAATTGAACAGAGCCCGAGTGGTCACAATTTAGTAATACGAGCAAACAAAAACTAAAAAAAAAAAAAAAAAACACTTAAATTTTCTTTGCGTAAAACGTCACAAATTGTGTTAAATCCTGAGCACAATTAATAAAACAAAAGAACAAATTAGGAAAAATGATGACATGACCCTTCCAGGGACACATTTGTTTATCTACTGTATATTTTTAAAAAGTGCCTCTACAATGTAATACTTATATTAATTTTAACAATATGAGAAGAATAGATTTTCAGTTTAGATTTAATCAAGTATGCAGAGTTAAATATAGTCCAAACTGCATTTTGAATAAATGTACATTTTAAAATTAATGTTCGGTTATTTTTTTTTCTCGCCCTATTCACACCATAATGCCATACTGCTGTTCTGTATTGTTTATTCAGTTGTTTTTGGAAAATCTATTGCACGCCTACACTTTATATTTTGGTTTCAGTGCTTTCCACATGTAGAGTTAGAACACTGAGACGTTCCACTTCAGTTGCCACTGTAACTGTTACAGCCATGAAATTCTAAAACCTCAGTCTGACAGAATGGAGACAATCACACTGGGTTTGTCCTCATTAACACAGACAATGCCGCCACTAACAGCTTATTTTATACCGGCATTGGAAAGCTCTTGTTTCCCTGAAAGCTTTGTTTTTCTGTTGGATTTCCTTAAATAAAAGAACTTCTTTCAAGCAGAATTCAAGATGGGTTCATAAGGAAGTGCATTCGTTTTGGATAGTATTTGGGAGCGGCCTCGCACCTCACAGCTCCGGGGCTTCTCATTCGATCCTAACCTTGGGTTGGTGTCTGTGTGGAGTTTCACATCTTCTCCCAGTGGCTGTGTTGGTTTTCTTCAAGTTCTCTGAGTTCCTCCACGCTCCCAAAGCCATGGCTCCTGGTGTACCAGCAGCTCTCGTTGTGCTCGTATTCAGAATTTCATTCGATTTGTATAATTGCATTACACTGTAGTAGAATATTAGACTGAGTAAATCCACAGAGATAACGACTCATATGAAAGTAGACACTTCAGGCTTTTTTTTCTCTTACATATTTATTAGTGCTTTTTTTTTATTATTATTTTTTTTTTAAAAAGCCTGCTAGGTTTAAATGTTATCGTTGGTTGTAGATGTAGTATGCATCTTTCATTCTCTTAAATTTTTTTTATTATTTATTTATTTTTATATAAATCTCTTTCATGGTGCTTGATGGGAAAAACTGTTTCCCACCAAGCGGCTCACACCCCCATCCCATTTCCCATCCCAAGATATTCTACACACAGAAACCCAACAGTTGCCTGACTTCATCTTAGAAAAGACTGGCAGTAAAATTCTTCATTTGTTTATACTTGAACATGTCCATAATTTCCATTCCACCAAAGCAATGGAATGATGGTGTCCTGATAAACAGACGTATTAAAATAGTAGAATATTATCATTTATATTTTTATACACCAATCAGCCACAACATTATGATCCCTCAGAAAAGCCAGTGCAGCACAAATCACAGGGGGAAAAAAGTTCAGTGGTGGTTACAATGAAAAGGCACCAGGACACCCAGTGAACCACAGCGCACCATGCATGGGTAAAGAGCCCAAGGCTGCTGACCCGAGCCTCACGTCTCCAGGGTCAGGGTTCGATTCCCACTGTATGTGTAGAGTTTGCATGTTCTCCCCATCCATGGTGGGTTTACTCTGGGTTCTCCGGTTTCCCCCGGCTGTCCAATGACATACAGATTAGGCTAATTACCCATAGATTTGTGTGCCCTGTGATGGATTGGCACCCCTCCAGGGTGTACCCGGCATAGTGACCCCGAGTCCCTTGGGATAGGCTCCAGGCTTCCCGTGACCCTGAACAGCATAAGTGGTATGGATAAAGAGTGAGAGTGAATGCTTTAGAATACCCAAAATACAACTTTATTTATCTTTTATCACCGATGAAAGACACCGATGGAAGACACTGTAAGCCATGCAAGTCCATGTGAATAAGCTGTTACTATAGAAACTATAAGGTGTCTGGAGGAGCGCATTAATATTACCCTGGAATTGACTTTTTTTCAGATTTCTTTATGAAATGCCGAAGGACACTTTAAGCTTTGCCTTTTATATTTATGACTCTGCTCCATTGGCAGTCTCTAACTGACTTATTATCTTGAAATTATCATCATCATTTGCGTTTTTAACAGTCAGAGGTAAAGCTCAAACTTTTATGTTTTCCACCACAAAAAGTCTTTAGATTATTATTATTATTATTCATTTAAAGAGAGACAAATAATTAAAATGGCGCCCCGGTGGTGTAGTGGTTAGCACAGTCGCCTCGCACCTCCAGGTCCCATGTTCAATTCCCACGTTGGGTCTGTGTGCATGGAGTTTACGTGTTCCCCGCCGTGCTTGGTGCGTTTCCTCCCAAAGTCCAAACACATACAGATTAGACTTATTGGCATTTCCAAACTGCCCGTAGTGTGTGAATGTGTGTTTGAATGTTGACCGGAGATCCAACCACGGTCATAAAATGGGAATAAATACAACAGTCACCATTGGCTTCCATGGTTGCTAGTTGGACTTCAGAGGTTCCTGGATGGATAAAATAATTAAAATGACCATTATAATCACCTTATGGATGTTCTACAACATTAAATGTTGCTATAAACAGATTAAAATTAACATTCAATAATCGTTGGAAAATAGTTATAGTTATAAGTTATAAGATATATAGTTATATATCCTATATATAGTTATAAGAGAAATAAAACACTCCAGGAGGGTAACAGTAACTGTAGCTCTCCACATTGCAGGATGATACAGAGGCTTTTAGTCCATGTATATAGTTTATAATAGTGGAAGTATCATTGAAAAGTTTGTGGAAAAGAGTTTGTAGAAATCGGTTAAAGCTAAAAAATAATCTGATGAGCTTTAATGTAATCAGTGATATTATTATTTCAGGTTGAAGGCCATGTACAGTACATGTCTGTCTGTGTTTCTGTACGGCAAGAAATAAAAGTTGTACTTCTTTCGCCGTCATCCAAATACACTCCCTGTTTAAAGTAGATTATTAAATCTGGCGCATAACTGTTCATAACATCACTTTTACTCAACATTTTGATTTCACTTATGGTGCAGGTTAAACGTAATGCAGATATCTAAGTACTGTAAAAAGTTTCAATAAATTACGTCCAGTCGTCGATTTAAGACGCGCCCACAGTTTGATGCGATTGATGTCTTTGTGCCAACTTTATAATCTGACACAAAGCTGTTCATAACTTCACCTCTACTGGCGCAGGTTTAACTTCAGGCAAATATCGAAGGACTGGCAAAGTTTCATTAATTTCTGTTTTTATGTGATACTGTGACAAAATCTGGCTGGACAGACAGACAGACATACAGACAGAAATTGTTCTGAGATTGGCTTCGGGTCGTCTGGTGTATGAAATGTAAAGATATCATTGAAAGAGCGAGCTCTGATCAATGTACAGACCTTTTCTTTTTTATATAGATGATGATGGTACAGTATGAACATTGCATGCATCCCGAAATTGTTCTTTCATTGTATTCATCTGTTTTTACATTACTGTACCAGTTGAACATTTGGACACCCCGTCTAATTCAATGTTGTTTTATTTAGTGATTTTGTCGTTATGAAGGCTTTACAGACCAAAAGGCATCAGTAGCAGACACATCTCAACCTCAAAACATATTTTGGATGGATTCAGCATTGTTATACAGTGTAGAAGGAAATACAAATCAGGAAAGACCATGGAGTTTTAGACTGGTAGTTTACATCCAACTATGAATGTGGTTTTTATCATACCAACAGTTATATTTATTATCTTAAAATGTACAACTAACCCTTTATTGTACAGTATATTGTCCTATATCTGATTTAGGTGTCCCATATCTATGTTTATTCCTCTGTCTTATACTGCACAGTGAGACATCTCGTCCGGCATTGAGTATCATAATTAAAAGCTTTTATCT
>JAQQZT010000007.1:25439835-25451142 GCA_030068275.1 Clarias platycephalus
TATATATATAAATTAAATTATTTATATATATATGTGTATGTGTCATAATTATTGGCACCTCATATAAATTCCGATATCTTCATTCATCTCGTTCGAGTCAGACAGTTTGGATAAAGCTATAAAAGAGCAACTATAGAACCTCCATATAAAGATCTGGAATAAATATTAAACAAATGTATTTATGCTTCATTTTCAGTGTAAATCCCCACCAAACCTGATTACTGTAGAAGTGTACATGTTGTGAATTGAACTGTGTGTGTGTGTGTTCAGGGCATCGGCGAGTACGTGAACGTGAGGACGGGGATGCCGTGTCACCTCCACCCCACCAGCTCTCTCTTCGGCATGGGCTACACCCCCGACTACATCACCTACCACGAGCTGGTCATGACCACTAAGGTAGCGCCGTCCCTCTCTCTGACACTCACACACACTCGCACACCTTCACATCCCAGAGCCACCCTGAGCCCGTTTTCATTTCCCTCTGTGTGTTTGAGGGGACGGCGTGACCCTCCGTCTCCGTACCCGATTCATGCTCAGCGCTCCGATTCCTCCATATATTACTGTTACTCTGCCTCCATAAATCCGACGTCGTAGCTTTCGGCAATATTCATGCATAGATAGATGGATAGATTGCTTTCCTGATTGCTTTATTGATCCCTGAGGGAAGTAGTTTTGTCACAGCAGAGAACTGAACAAAACAAGATGTATCAAATTACAAGGACAGAAAGAAAGAAAGAGGGGAAAAAAAACAGGCAAGGACACCGAGTTCCAGACGATAAGCACGCGAGTAAACCACCGGACGAATATAACGATAGAGTGAGAAGGCAGTCAGATCAAACAGACTGAATCAGTGAGAAACAATAGTTATTTGTAACATTATAAAGTTCTGTACACACTATTAATGTGTAGAAGTGTTTCCGAAAATAGTTGCAACAGATCTCAAATTAGTGGGATTTACTGGCACAGAGTTACAGAGGCTAGAATAAAGAAATGTTGGGAAATTGAGCCTCAGAACAGAGCTGTACATATCGATTCAGGTCAGCAGGGTGGCTTTAGAGGATCTTTAATGAGAACGGATGCGTGCGTGTAACAGTTAAGAGGTGAAAAGACACGCAGGACATCTGAGACACGTGATGGAGTTCACGTAGATAACTAAAACTGTTACTGAGCTCTGAATAAATGCTGTTGAGATGATGATCCTTTTTTCTTCTCACTGTTTTGTTTAAGAGGATGTAAACTTTTATGTAAAAGTTTTCCTCCATGGCACGAGTGTGTGTGTGATCATGCTGAGATTTGGTCTTGTGTGTGTGTTGCAGGAGTACATGCAGTGTGTGACGGCGGTGGACGGGGAGTGGCTGGCCGAGCTCGGCCCCATGTTCTACAGCATCAAACACGCGGGAAAGACTCGACAGGTAAGAAGATACGACAGTCTGGACGGTTTCACGGCGGTCGTCGTGTCTTTATTATGAGGTGTTGAGTCTTCGAGTTGTAGATTAGAGAGTCAACATTACCTCACTGCACTCAGGAAGAGTGTAAACAGAAGTGTATCTGCGAACATAATTCTCAGCGATACTCTGAGGAAGGTTAAAGTTTCTCAGTGAGGATCATTACCGGTGACGAGACACAGATTCATCACTACGAGAGTCAACAGCGGAGTCTGGAACGGAAACGTCCTCAATCGAAAAAGGTCAAAAGTCATAAACGCTTACAGTTTTCTGGGATTCCCGAGGGCCAGAAGTATTGGAACATCATCAGGGAAAAGGTTCAACAATCAACAGCGCTCGTTACAGTGAGACGCTTATCGAAGAGCTGAAGACTAAACGCAGAGGAACGAAGATTCACTTCTGATGAAGAACTGAAGACAGCGGTGCATTCGCGTCTCACGGCCCAGTCGTAAACATTATTTTAATGAGGGAAGAAACACGAAAGTGTATACATTTGTCTTTTCTACCTAAATCCCTCGTGTATGTGTGTATATTTTCCATAATTAAGCTTTAAATCTATTTTTTTTTCACTTGTCTTTCTCAGGAGAACCGTCGAAGAGCGAAGGAGGAGATCACCAACATGGAGGAGGAGATGTCTATGGCTGAAGAGCAGCTGCGAGCGAGGAGAGAGGAACAGGAGAAGAGGAACACACTGGGCAGCACCAGGTACCGTCCATCACACACTCGTTTGCTATAAAGCGTCCGCTCTCTCTCTCGCTTCCTGAAAAGCACGATCGCGGCGTTTAGATTCGGGCCTGAACTCGGCTGTGCAGAAATACTAATGTTGTCATTTTGGGAAAGCTATTATCAAACCTTTTCCTCAGGCTCCGTCTGACCCGCAGTGTCTCTCTCTCTCTCTCTCTCTTCTCGGCTCCTTGATGAGCTTTTCTCACCTCTCGTCTGCGCCCGAGAGGAACAGAAATAATATTGACTCCTGGCTGACCTCCATTACTGTAGCAGTAGCGCTGCGGCACAGGAGACGAGGACACTTTAATTTTCCCATTAATCCGAGAAATTAATTTCGCACACATCTGCCGGCATCACAAAAGGGAAGATTGCGGGTTTTTTTTTATTCTTAAGATGACACATTATTAATTAATCAGTACATTATATCTCCAAATCAAAGTCGACCGACAGCGTTCGCACTGAAGGGGAAAAGACCTGAGTCTTGATTCGGCTGGTGATGTGTAGGATGTGATACTTAAATCCCGAAGACGTCCGTGCGACGTCGTGTGCGAGCCAGGGAGCGTCACTTTAATTAAGACGGTTTATTTTTGCACCGACGCCAAGAACCGAACAGAAGACAATGTACTTTTTAAATTTTTTTTTATTAAATCATAAATGTAAAACTACAAATATTATGAACATCTGGAGGAATAAAGGTGAGACCAGAGGTCACTCTTATGGAATTTTCATCACTGAAGAAAAAACAAAAAACACGATGTCATTCGTTCGCTTTAAAGCGTGATGTACAGCACCTTCTCCTAGATCAGCTCACACATTACATCATAGTTAAGATAAAACACACTACGGATAAATTAGGTTTGAAGTCACACAGTTCATGAAGTGAACACCGCTAGACACCTACTAGACTCTTTGTTCAATTTCTTTTTGTTAAAACTTACATTATCTTTACATCCTACAATATAAAAAAAAAGAAAGATAAACAGTAACAAGACAAAACATGTTGTTATAATCTGGCATAGGTTAAAACTTGCACAATATATTAAACTTCACAATAAACTGAGACGCTTCTTTTCTTTGAGTTCATTAAGGGAATCAAAACTGCTTGTGTAGTGAATTACTAGTGGCCTTTTTTTTTCCTTTTCTCAAACGTAACCTTTCCTGCTCCTTCTCTCTGAACAGATCCATAAAGATCTGCACCCCGGGCCGGAAGGAGGACGTGCCCATGACTCCAAAGCGAACCCCTGCACGCTTCGGCCTGTAAAGCCTCCCGTCCCGCTGTCTGTCGGAGCCGGTGTATTTCCCAGCATGCGCCAGCAGTAGGAGCACTTGCATAAGAGAAGATGGAGGACTCGACCCGTCGTTTTCACTGCAGAGCTGGTTTTCATGTTCCACACATTCCCCTCCTGTAATGTTCCAGCCTGTAGGTCCAGTGTATTACTGTACGCTTTGTTTTTTTTTTTTTTTACGCTCATTTGTATAATAATGTTTGTAAATGTACCACTGAACCACCGACGCCCCCGTGTGATTAAAATAAACACCAGCCCGTTCTGGACGTCTCCATTGTGACTCCTGATGCTCCGATTTATTTCTTTTGTATTTTTGTTCCAGCTGTAAATATTACATCTGCAGCAAATGTATAAAAAACAAACAAAAAAAGAAACAAACCCTGAAAATGCTCATAAATGTAGTCATGAAAATACTTGTTTTTCATTGTATTGCAATTGAAAGTGTAAAAGAAATTTACCATGAAAGATCTATAAGTGCATAAATTAAAGAAGCTGTAAAACAAAAGAGCCCGTTTTGTGTAAATTCATTATTTTTGATAAAATCCAAAATAAAAGGCACGAAGCAGTGAGTCCACTTACACAAGTTTATAAAACTTAATGTTGAGGTCCATGTAAGAGTGAAAACTAAAACAGTATGGAGAGAAGAACTGAACATTTTGTACATTTCAACTTTTGTGAGGTTGTTTTGGTTTTTGTTAAATGATCGACTATGTATTGAATAACTACTAATGTGCAGAACAACATCCACAAAGGAATTGATTCTGCACTAAAGAATTTTGTCAAGTGAAGATCCCTGAACCACGAGCAGGAAGTTCTGACTGGTTATGTTCATGTACTCGCTTCCTGTTCGACTCTACAGCGACTGTACACTTGAGGAATTCCTGTGATGTTAAATTGCTGCTTTCCAGCTTTTTTTTGCCGCGCAGAAGAAACAGTTGATTATCTGCCGAGTCGTGAACTGGACAGAAGAATAACTTCAAGATGGAGAAACTGGAAAATACTTGAGTTCAAAGTTCAAGACTAGAAGTAGAAATGACATCTATAAATTAATTTTTTGGGGGAATCTTTTCCTCATAAACTAGCGAACAAGGCAGCTATTTAAACTGCGTATAATCACCAACATGACAAGAAAAAAAAAAAAAGTATATTCTAAACTTGTATCGTCTCTAAGACTTGCATCGTCTCGAACTGTACACATCTGTTTGCGGGTTTGTTCTTTCCATCAGATTATAAACAAGCGATCAGTACACCTTCTTAAATTAGGTGTTGATTAATTTCCTCCAACAGCTGCGCTATGAATAGTTCGAGAGACGAGATAAACGAGAGAGAGAGAGTTATTGGTTGTTTGTGAAAACGATAAGAGGATTTAAATCAAACACCTTACTGGAAAATAATCCTGTAACAAAATCTGAGTCGCTCAGAGTGTTTTGGACAGAAACACACGAACCAAAGCGCATCAGACGCTCGAGACGCATCTCGGATCCTCTCACAAGTCCGGTTTTACTCTCAATCTTCACGCTTTGTGTGCGGATTATTGTTTTAGACGTGGTTTTTATTCCACTTGCACCACATCTGGGAGTTTAAACAGCAGGCCTTAACGCAGCTGTTAATCGGTGTGTCCACACCATCCAGATGTGTTGCCTAAGTTACAGGTTTACGGTCTGTACGGCTCAGAAGCTGTACTGGATGTGTCTCTGGATTCCTGTGCGCTGGTGGCTCACGGGCCTCTGAGGGAGGAGTTTAAGTCGATCTTGCCTGTTTTCCTGATGTTGGCGCCTCTGTAGATGGAGAGCGAGGTTTCATTAAGTCGTTCTTTTAAAGACGTTCTTTGTGAAGATTGGAAATGGTCTCCTGCACTCGTTTAATTGGGACAAATCCGTGGTACTGGTTGACATTTGAAAAATCCCCGGACTGCATGACGGTGGCCGGCGTCACCTTTCTAAGCGATTTATGCTGCAGGCCTTTGTGGCGATGAAAGGAATTAAAATGGCGTGTGTGTGTGTGTGTGTGTCACCGGGGACACGAGTCGGAGGATTAAGAGTAAAACCGGACTTGTGAGAGGATCTGAGATGCGTCTGGTGACTCTGATGCGCTTTGGTTCGTGTGTTTCTGTCCAAAACACTCCAGCGACTCTGATTACGAACCCGATAATAACAGCACAGATGCACTAGATGAAGGAGGTGAAGGGGGAACGGGGAAAAAAAAAAAAAAAAAACCCAGACGGTGTTGGGTGCACTTTTAATTAACCCTGGTCTTGTAATGTCCTGATAAAGACAACGAGTGCTGCAGAGCCTTTCTTTCTTTCTTTCTTTCTATTCTACAATACCTCTGTCTGTTGCCTCTCAGTAATGAACAGCCTTCTGGGATCCAATTACAGCACGACTCCATCTGAGGTCTGCTCGAGACATAACTGCAGCCTGATCCTCGTCTCGCACGTCTCTTCCGTCCCTCCTGCCTGTGACTTGCGCTTGATGAGATTTTTAGATTCTCAGTCTCTCTCTCTCGCTCTCTCTCTACAGCCATTAAATCACCTGCTCATGAGGACAGAAACCCAAAAGATGCTCAGGGTTACAGTGTGTTGATTAGAAAAGACATTCCTGCAACTGAAAGGTCAGAAACATTAAACGTTCTGATTAAACGTAGAGAAGGAAATGTGTTCAAATCCCAGAACCACCTGATTCGATCCTGATACGATCACGATACCTGGGAGCTGATTTAATTTGTATTGCGGTTATGCTGCAATTAACGATTATACAGTAGATTAACCTAAACAAACAGATTCGCTCTTGCCATGTGGGATGCTGCACTGTCGGCCAATACGTGTAGTATGGAGTGCGCCACCTGCAGGGTCGTAGAGGAACGAGAACATTTTACCACCTCGAATTCAAAAACATTTATAAATTAAAAGTCGATTTTAGAGTCAATGTGAAAACATGAATTGCCACACAAAAGTAGACATACCTCGACATACGAACCTCTCACAAGTCCTGAAGAATTTTCACCTTCTAAAATGAAACTGCAAGAAATCAGCATATGAGCGAACAAACCGGGCCGAACGGAACGCCGGCCAAGTCGTGTGTACGTCAGTGGAAAGTCGAGCTAAGCGAATTTACATCATTCTGTTTTAGTGAAGGTGCACCATGAGTCCCAAGAATTTCATCAAGGAAGGCGGCAAGAAGAAAAAAGAGCCGCTTTCAGTTTGGTTTTGAAAGCAGCTGGTGCCAAGAGAAATCGTTAATTAAGGTTTAGTGAAGTTCAATATCTATTTATTTCATATTTTACTTCCTTTACTTTCTTTTCTAAATGTCTTGATTACTTTTATATGCAAAAATCTGATTACAGTGTTGGAAATTGGTAATATTGTGGATATTTTGGGTGGCTGGAACGGATTATCTACAGTCACATTGTTTCCTATGGGAGAAAGCGTTTCACAATACGGAATTCTGCTTAAAGAACTCTGGTTCCACGTCTGGAGCGGATTAAATGCGTATGCCGAGGTTCTGCTGCACTGTGACGTGCAACTGAATCGATTTCCACCATGTCTCTATAAAGAAGTGAGGATTATTTTTAATTATCCATAAACTGAGTCATAACTGTTGATCTGTAAGGAGATGTTTAAATAGCACGTGGCCCCTTTATTAATATTATTAAATACATTATTAGATAAAAAGAGGCTAACGAGAGGGAACTAAAGGTTTAACAGAAACTAAACTGTTTCAGCAACTTTAAATCTAACTATAAAGAGACAAAACGTACAACGTCTTTAAAAAAAACAAGACAATCGTTGGCAAATCACTGTGTGAGGAATCAAACACTCCAGCGCACGCTGTTATAGGAGATCAACTGTTGATTATTTTCCTATAACTGCACTTCCTGCGTGAAGTGATTTATTCCTCATAAGGAATAATTTCAAAACGCGACATTTATACGAAATCTAAGAAAAACACATTATTATTATTATTAGTAGTATTTTATTCTCAGTAGTCGGAGTGAGTTTAAAGGACTGACGGTAACCAGAATGACAGAATTAGCCCTAAACTCTGAGCTTTGGGAAATTTCTGGGCATTAATATCCATTATTGGCATTCTTTATTTTTCACAGACACCTTAAGTGTTACGTATCGAGTGCTGGATGAGACAGAATGTTGTTTATTGATTTTGCCTGAGCAGAGCAGGACGCTCTCCTCGTGTTGAGATTATAGATTACGGCTCGCAGGCCACGCGGCGAGCGAACGGAGACGGTCCCGGCTAAAACGCAATGTTACACCTCTCGCGCAGGGACAGGGGCGCTACAGCCACGAGGCTTTAATTATTGCTCACATGATTTGTCAGTAATGTGACACTTTATACACTGCAGTCACACAAAACAGAGGAACAAAAAAGATCCGACATTAAGACGTGTTTTTCTGAAAGGTGTTCAACCCCTGCAGGTTTTAAAAGTTTTCATTCGAAAGCCTCTGAGAAATTTACGACAAAAGCTGAAATGTCAAAAAAAAAAAAAAAAAAAAAAAAACTATATTAAATATCACAGCTGCGAACAAACACGCAGAAAGCTGCAATAACGCCTCGCAAGTCTTCGCTTACCTCCGAGCAAAACAACTTTCAGGATGATTAACGCACTCTGACACTCGGCGCCTGTCGTTCTGAAAAATGAAAACTGCGCTCGTTTACACCGCGGAAGAAAATCGCCATCATCTCGTATCACACGGCATCTATCACAGTGTCACGATATTATTCAAGTTTAACAGGTTTATGAAATAAATGGAGGTCTAAACAAAGCAAATTCTCCATCAGTTCTGTTCTGAGATTTGCTCCATCAATCCTGCACTGCTGTGAACAAACAGTCTCGCAGAACGTCACAGACGATCCCTGAGACATCGGACGGCTCCGTGAGCGCTGTGGGGTTACACTCCCGGGCATGTGCCCTACTTAGGGGCCCTCCGAGTCACGCGCTGGTCCCACTTCTGCAGTGAAACAGGAGCCGGGCGTGGCAGACGCGCACCTCAGCGCTGCTCCAGCCGCACCGCCAGAGACTCGTCCCTGCTCACGCTCTCGCGCTGACGGCTGAAGATTCCCGATCTGAAAACGGAGCAGGAAAAACAAAACACGCAACTTTTATTACAAATATTATTTTGAAAGCTAATGTCAAAGAATAATAATAAATAAATAAAAAAGTACTAAAAACATATCTACAATAAATTCAGGATAATTTATATACCGAGTCAGAATTAATTAAGGTAACTAATTAATTTATTTTATATTCATAATATTCAATAGGAAAAGAAAAATTTTGAATAGAAAACAATTAATTCAGCGGAAATTCTGTAAACTTTAGCAGAAACCTATTTATAAGTAAATTTATAAATTTCTCAATTCTTTACAGATAGAATCACACATCTGACAAGTTCATATAAATTCATTTATTTAGTGACCTCATTTACTAATTGATGTTGTCTATGAACTTGTAGATGAATTAATACATTACTTCATACTAATTCATCAAACTCTTCTATGAATTTAGAAAACATGAATGTAACCTTGTCCAAAAAAATTTGCAACGTTATCTTTGAATTCACAAACCTCACTTGGAACCCTTTATGGATCTGAAGACGTCATCTATGAACATTTCACACTTTTATAAACTTATCTATAACTTTACACGCCTGTAAATAAAATCATCTATTTAGCAAACTTTTAGAAAAAAGTTTTTTCAAATTCATTCAGTTAATGAGTGAGTCTATACAGAATAAAGAGAGATAGACGAGAGAGAAAGTGAGTGAATTTACATTCATGCATGAAGTAAGGTCCTCTAGGAGCTCATCAATTTTGTGACTTTATCTATGAATTCACCCACCTCATGTACAAACTTGCACATAAAATGTATTTCGCAATCACACACAAATCCCTGAATGCAACAACTTCTAGCAACCAAATTCATATATATTTATACATTTAGGACCTCTTCTGTGATTCAGCAACTTTTATACTAAATAATGAATTTAGCTATGTCCCATGATATATAAAGTTATAGCTATGAATTTGAGGTACTGAAAGTAATTCATAAAATGTGCAATCTTGTATATGAATTTAGCAAGCTGTTAAAAAAATAAAACATTTCCTTTAGAAAATGTCATAAATCTATCAAACTTTTCTATAAACGCAGTCAGGGAATTTAGTAACCTCATCTAGAAATTCATGAATCTAGCAACCTTACCTAAAAATTTATCAACCTCGAATAAAAATTCAAGAATTTGGAAACCTTCATAAGGTGAATTTAGCCTCACCTTATAAAGAAACTTCAACCTACCTCGAAACCTCTAAAAGGAATAAATTCATGAAACTAGCAAGTTTGTCTATAAATTTATCAACTTCATACAGAAATTTTTCAAGAATTTAACACTTTTGTCCCAGAATTTAGCAAGCTCTTATAGAAATTCATGAATTTATAAACCCTTTACATGAAATCAGACGTTTTCCACCTTCAACTATAAATCTAACCACCTTTTATATAAATTCATAAACTTGTCTATGACTTTAGCTACCTAATATAAAAAAATCTTAACTTTAGCAACCTTGTAATTATACATAGCAACTCATCCATGAATTCAGCATCTTTTACACAAATTCGTAAATTTAGGAACCACAACTATGGATTTATCTACTTTGTGTATGAAACCATGGATTCAGCAACTTGTACAAATTAAATACATATATTTTTTAAAAGCATGTCTGAATTTATCTTCTTTTAATGCAAATTCACATTCTATCTAAACATACTGTATCCACCTTATGCATGAATCTAATAACTGTATATATATGAATTTATCAAATCGTTTTCATTAACTTTAGTGAGTACAAACTGAACCACCTAAAATGTAATATGTTATATTCTATATATTGTAATTTCAGTAACTACAGACATGCTCTTTGGTCTCGGAGCTGCTCATAGGCCTCAGCGTCATGTTGATGAACTCCTTCCTGTTTCAGCATGGATTGGATTCTCTTATCCTGCTCTCTCTCTCTCTCTCTCTCTCTCTCTCTCTCTCTCTCTCACTCTTTTCGTCCCTGCAGCTCTTTCGTCTCGTGTAGCCCCTGAGGCCACGTCACTGCTGGACACGAGTGCAAACGGTCAAATGTCACAGTAGAGATCATCAGCTTCCTCAGGTATAATGAGCTCTCTGTAGCACAGACAATTAACAGACTTTATGCATTTATTCATGCATTTATTTATTTATTTCTGCATACTGTATAAATATTCTTTCTGCATAAAAATGTTTTTTTCCCCCCAAACATAAATAGATTAAACATTTAAACCGTCACGGTCCCTTGTTTCCCGAAGTTGTTGCCCTGTCTGGCAGCTTCTTGCATACGCGATCGGCTCTTTTACGACTACTCCTGCAGCTTTGCTAATGCTTGCCCTTTTGTGCCCGTTAATTCCGCCCGGGATAAACAGATTTTGTTCATGCAAAATTATTCGCGCCCCGCATATAATTAGCTGGAGAAACAATTAGACGTGTGAATAACAGTCCACAGCGGTGCGTTATGAATTTGGAGTGGGAGAATGAGGCGTTTGTGGATACCCAGGAAAGCGGAGCTTATCAAATAACGCTTGATAAATGCGCGCTGAATTGAAACGAGTCAATCATTTTAATGTCCGTGAGGAACCCTGAGGAGAATAAATAAGCAATCAGGACCTCATGTGGAGCGAGCAAATGAGCGTGAGGCACAATTAAGGAGGGTCACATTCACACGGGGTTCCAAACACACTGATGAGATCAGACGCATGAGTGTGTGTGTGTGTGTGTGTGTGTGTGTGTGAGAGAGAGAGAGAGAGAGAGAGGGGGAGGGGGG
>JAQQZT010000007.1:25451242-25462712 GCA_030068275.1 Clarias platycephalus
CCCCCCCCCCCCCCCCCCCCCCCCCCCCCCCCCCGCCCCCCCCCCCCCCCCCCCCCCCCCCCCCCCGCCGCGAGAACTCATGATGGAGTCTATGGCACACGAGGTCGACCATTTATCCCAGTTTTGGATAAACTGCGCCCTTAAAAGGAAAAGAAAAATAAAGGGCCGAAAAACGATCAAAGTATAAATGCCACATAGGGGTGTAAGGAGAGGACGGTGTGAGGGGAACGTGAGCGGTTTCCTTTCTGTAGGCCGACAGATGAACAGGCCCCACAGCACGCGCTTTCAAAGGCAAATCAAAGTTATTAACTATTCAATCACATAAAGGAGGTGAAGGCGTGAAAGGTTGCGGACCAAAGCACTTTTGCTTCAGTGCATTAAGAGTCGCTCTAGTCCTGTGTGAAAAGAAAATAGATTGCCTCCCAGTAAGACGGCTGTGTGTTTTGCCCCCCCCCCACCCCTTTTTTTTTTTTTCTTTCTCCCTTCTAATAACAGCAATCTGCTCTGAAAATCTAATCCCGCGTACCATTTACGCCACATCCGCATATAACTTCTGCTTGGAAAAGCATAGAATACGAGTTTTTATTTATTTATTTATTTATTATTATTTTTTTTTTATTCCCTGATATCCAAATAAACAGGACAGGCTCTCTATCAGCCCGAGGGATGTTACAGCGAGTGAACCGGAAAGAGCAAAGCACTAATGAATAGTCTATTTATTTATTTATTTTTTGGGGGGGATGAAAGCATCTTATCGAAGCAATGTTCTTTTTATTTCTCTTTAAAATGTGCAGGGAAAGTGCCGGAAAGATTAAGGAAAGAGTGCCTATAAAACCCTACAGCGGTGAAGCTCAGGAAAAAGAACTAAAATAAATAAAAAATAAAAACTACCGAGGGCAAAAGTTTGCGCTCCCTTATTTGAAAGAAAATTAAAACAACGAGATGCTTCATTGCATGACATGATCGAATGACATTCGCATTCTTCTGTCCTATAAGACATGTTTTAACGTTACCAGTGAAACGATCACGCAGCAGCTTTGCGGAGCGACCGGTGGGCCGGATCCCACCGAGGACACCACCAGGGAATAGAATGATCATCTTCCTGACAGCAGCTCAATCCTGTCCCTCTGAAATCCCTTAACAAAATGTGATCATGTTTTTAACGTAACCCCATCTTTATCACAACAATTTTCATCTCCCGGGAAAAAAAAATTTTAAACGCCAAACTTGGCACGTCCTCAGAAGTTTCAGGTGAATCCATGCAATCAAATCACGAGGTACAGCTGTTCGAGTACATGAAGCTCCGCCCCACAACAAGTGATTGGCATGTGCCTGACATACTGCTCACGAATCCCGTTAGTCTTTACTGAATACTAATAAATAAAGAATAATCATGTGTATTAGTGGGCAAATAAATAGTCTAGAAATGAGCAAAGGAAAACAACTGAAGATTTGTCAGACATCAAAGGTATGCGACAAAGGTGGTTCTTGTTCATACTATCTATCGCGGCTTCCTTAAACTATATCCACAAATTTGGATAAACACCCTATAAGACGTCTCTGCATGCTGTAGCATTACAGTTCCCCTTCACCGGACTAACAGGACCGAACCTGTTCCAGCACGACAATGCAGACGTGCACAAAGCCAGCTCCATGAAGAACCTCAAGAACCATGAAGTGGCCTGCACAGAGACCTGACTGAACCCAAACCCTCTAAAAACCTTCCGGGGAAACTGGAATTGAACCTGGAACCTCCTTGACACCCGGACATCAGCACCTGATCTCACTAATGCACACCAATCCACACACACACACACACACACACACACACACACACACACACACACACACACACTCACATCCAGCGGGAAAGCCTTCTTAGATTAGAGGAGTGTGTAAGAACAGGGAAAACTAAAATAAATCTGGAATATGACGCTCAAAAAAGCACCTGTGGGTGTGATGGTCATGTGTCTACAACATTTTTTTTCCATTTAAATAATCTTTTCCATATTCTCTCAAGTAAACTGTACGCCACTTCATATAAGAGATGGATTCAGTTATGAATCGTGATGCTTTTGTGTGGCGATTCATGTATCGTCACACTGACTGTAAATTAGATATTTAAAAAAAACTATTTTTACATTTACAGTAGAGATGAACCGGTCGGTCAGCCAATGACGAGGATCGTCAGGTTTTTCAGTTTGATCGTTCGACCAGCCTCAGATATAAAACACTCCGAGTGCTAATCAGTCATGTGATATGTTTTAGAAACCCCATATACGCGCATCCGCTCTACCCGCCCGCGCTCACTGTCGAGTTGAGTTCTGAGACTTTGAAGGTGTTTGAGGAGATAAAACGTTTCATCGTTTCTTTATAATCCTACAGGTGGCGCACTCTCAACTATTTACACATTTTTCATCCCGTGTGGTAGGAGTGAATTATTTGCTAAGTCTGTTTAGTTAAAAATTTAAATTAAGTTTGTTTGCTCAGCAACGATGTAGCTTTTTGTTTCATTTAAACTCAAGAACTCTTGTGTTTGAAGTTTGTAGTGTTTAAATGCTGCGCTTGGTTTTTAAGTGAGAAAACTAATGTTATAAGCAACAAGCTACATTTAACTACTAGGTTTAAAATTGTAACATTATTTTATTACTGTCTCCATCCGACACATACTGTCCAGAATCACAAGATTCACATCAGATTTGTTATTTATCTTGTGTTTAATGATTTCTTTTGATTATACAATTATACTAAGATCAGCACATGCCTTAAACATCAAATCAAGCCCCCCCCCCCCCCTCTCCCTCCTCACAGGCCTGCAGGCTTCCTCGTGTCTGCGAACATTAACTGAGCTTCATTTAGTCATACAGCTCCACTGAATGAGCAGAGTGTGTTAATGTGTGTGTATAATTTTCCGTCCCTGTGCTCTGTGCTTTCTGTCTCTCTCTGAATGATTAGTCAAGAGAGTCGCAGTCTCCAGGGTGATTATCCACTTACTGCTCCGGTAACCAATTTCTCCCGCTGAAACTCAGCAAAGTTTAGTAAAGTGTAGCACTTTGAGTAGGTTTACGCCTCCAGCCTCCTCCGACACCGACACGGCCGAGGCTACGGCTTGGTGTGTATGTGGACAGGATGTGATGGCAGCCGCTAGTGAACCTGGTACTGGGCCAGAACCTAAATGGGTTCTGCTGTGTTGGAGATCCTTAAAGGAAAAGACAATTTTTGCGTTCATCAAGTCGAAAGATTCTTTTTTTTTTCCCCTCTGTAAAATTACACGTCGTTAGAGAAGACAGGCGAATGTCCACAGAGCGGAAACGACAGGCCTTACGCTGCTGCCTAATGGACTTACTGCATCACACAGCGCTGTTTATTAAAGATAAGACACAAACACAACAGAAGTGGCTCCTCGCATGCTTTTAGCTTTCTTACAGTGTATAAACTTTTAACTATTTTTTTTGTGGAGGGAAAAGAAGAATCTCTGTTTAAGAGTTCCACACAAAAGTTTTAAGGATTCCTCAAACCAGAGAACATTTCAGAGACGTTCGGATAACAGGGATGATGTGATGTGGTTTATCTTATTTGAATGATACAAGATTGAAGAAAAGAAATATAATAAAATAAGACTATTGAACTTAAGCACATGCAAATAACTGCTGTAGAGCGAGGATGACTGTAAAAAAAAAAGGGTTCTACATTAAAAAAAAAAAATCTATGAAAAGCAGTAAACAGTAATTAATGAAACAATATTGTCAATAATTGGTGTGACGACCCTTTGCTTAAAATATGGTCTCAGTTTTATAAGGAAATGAGCTGCTTAGTTTTACTGAACATCCTGCAGAACCAGAAACGAGGCCTTCTGAGGACTCACTCATACCTGGTTCTTGTTTCATGCAGCAAAACTTTGTTTTTGCTTTTTTTCTGAAAAGTGCTCTTAACACTCTGCTGTCTATTTCTGGCATACAAATGTTTTACTTTAATATTTTTTTTTTATACTGTGGGGATTTGAGACACACTGATGTACTTCTGATACGACTTGGATGATTTACAACCTTCAGATGATGAAGATGGTGAAGGTGATGATGGTGAAGATGGTGAAGGTGATGATGGTGAAGATGGTGAAGGTGATGATGGTGAAGGTGATGATGGTGAAGATGGTGAAGGTGATGAAGATGGTGAAGGTGATGATGATGGTGGTGAAGGTGATGGTGGTGATGATGATGGTGAAGGTGATGGTGGTTAGGGTGATGATGAAGGTGATGACGAAGGTGATGACGAAGGTGATGACGAAGGTGATGACGGTTCGGATTGCGGTGACGATGGTATATGTGGGGATGGTGAAAGTGATGATGATGGTGAAGGTGATGATGATGGTGAAGGTGATGATGGTGATGATGAAGGTGACGATAGTATATGTGGTGATGGTGAAAGTGATGATGGTGAAGGTGATGATGATGATGGTGAAGGTGATGATGAAGATGATGACGGTGGGGATTGCGGTGACGATAGTATATGTGGTGATGGTGAAGGTGATGATGATGGTGAAGGTAATGATGGTGAAGGTGATGATGATGGTGGTGATGGTGAAGGTGATGATGAAGGTGATGACGATAGTATATGTGGTGATGGTGAAGGTGATGGTGATGATGGTGGTGAAGGTGATGATGATGGTGAAGGTAATAATGATGGTGAAGGTGATGACGGTGGGGATTGCGGTGATGGTGAAAGTGATGATGTTGGTGTTGGTACTGATGACGGTGATGATGGACTCACAGTGCAGAAGACTGACGACTGCGCAGTTGCCCACTGACGCTCTGGGACTGAAACGCCTGCAATAAACCGAACAACAAAACGGACTCTCTGAAGGTTGTAAATCATCCAAGTCGTATCAGAAGCACATCAGTGTGTCTCAAATCCCCACATAACACACCTCGAACATCAATTTCTCAAACATCATAGACCCAATGTACATCAAGTTTCTGAGATCTTTAAAACTGCAGCACAGATCTAGTTTTTTTTTAAATATACGCAAATAATCTTGGACAATTCAGATATTAGAAGAACACATACACAACTCAAGTTGACTTCATTTGTGATGTTAGAGATTATTTGATAATTTTACTTTGTGATAAAATAGAAATCCATTATTAGAACCTAGTTTAGTTGATTAACAATTATAAATAATAATAATACTGTATTAATGCTAAAAACATTCATGCTTTTCAAGTAATTAAACACCCACAATCTGTCATATATCCGTTTTTTTTTTCTCCTCTGCTTGGGATACTCTAAGGTGACTGGGTCTCACATTTCATGATGCAATAACACATTTTCAACTCTCAAAACTGTTCACACTCATTATAGAAACCATTACACGGGGAGAGAGGAATAAATACGCTCTAAACAGACCTTGCATCTCTCGGTCTCCATCCTTTGCTCATCGAGCTCCGTCCTGAGCCTCCGGATCTCCGCCTGCAGCTTCTCCACGTTCTCCTGCAGATGACTGAAAGGAGAAAGGACTCGTGTTCTTCACCTGCGTGAGACGCTTCGTCTCTCCGACACACGCTCTATTAAAAAACACATGGGCGGCTCTTACTCTTTTTCAGCCGTGAGGTGGATGATCTTCTTGCTCTGGTCTCTGATTCTGAGTCCGAGCTTCTCGTCCGCCTGCCTGGTGAGACGCAGATTAAATAAACTGGTAACGTTTCATCATAAAAACACTCAGAGATTCACGTGATGGAAACTTCGGAAAATAAATAAATAAAATTTAAGTTTATAAAAGATAAACGAGTGAATGAAATATATTAAGTGATATCTCATGAACAACCCTTTTGTCCTAACACTGATCTAGCACTGGTTTTATTCCGGTTGTCACAACCCTCTTATTTTATAACCGGGTTTGCTACCATAGGGTTAAAGGTCTTGCCCAAAGAGCAAACAAGTGGTGACTTGGTGGTGACCTAATTAGCTGACCGGCTGAGACAAAACAGATTAACAGCATAAATTGACAAAAAAAATTACTAAGGCACCAGTGTTGGGGGACGTTACTTTTTAAAGTAATGTCTAATTACATTACAAATTTACTGTCATTAAAAAGTGATCAGTTATGTTACAGCGTTACTTTCTGATAAAAGTAACTAGTTCGAGTACTTTTCCACTGCAGAAAATAAAAACTCCTTTGTGATTCCTCGTGTATGTTGTGTTAGTCAAGACCTTTATAATTATTACGAAAACACAACATAACACAATCCAATACTCTGGTAATGAGGTAATGAGGTAGTGAGATGAGGACAGTAAACATTTCTTGTAATAAGCAGCGAAGATATAAAAACAGTCCTTCGTGCAAATGACCTCTGTGTCTTAAAATAACAACTGACTGGTGTTCAAACGACTTAATTACAAAAAAAACATTAAATTAGAAGGCGTGTCCAGACTTTTGACTGGTCCTGCCTCCCGCTGTGGCATGCGCTTACTTTTGCTCTTTGACCCACTGGTTGACGTTGGTGACCACCAGCTCGCTCTCGCGGTGCAGACGGGAACTGTCCGTGCGGGCGTCGCTCAGCGCCTGCCTCAACACCTCCGCCTCACTCGCCGCGGCCGTGTACCTCTGTTCTACAGAGTCCAGCTCGGTGTGTAAGGTTTCCATCTACACACACACACACACAAGCTATAAGCCTAATAAAGAAAGCTTGTGTGTGTGTGCGCGTGTGCTTTTACCTGCGCTACTTTGGAGTGGTAGTTCTCTCTAAGGGAGGCCACCTCGACCTTCAAGAGCACCAGCTCCTCCTCACTGGCCTGCAGGGTGACGAGCTGCTGCTGACCCCAGAGCTGAGCGCGCGCCAGCTGTCCGTTTAACTCGGCCAGACGCCCCTCGTACGCCCGAGTCTGAAAGAACAACACGGCGAGATGATGAGCGATGCCGTTCAGATCTTTGGATCTGGATTAAAAAAAAATAAATAAAAAAAAAAGGAGATTTATTTTCATTAAATCAATCGCCGTGAAGGTTTTGACGTCAACAGAGACTCAAATTCGATTTAGAGAACTTAACAACAGCTGGCTAAATGTAGCTAATATTAGCGATATCAGAACTAACAGACATGACAGGAGGAGATTTAATGAGGGTGAAGGTGTGGAGAAGTTCCTAACACGTCCGGAGTGGTTTCTTGGGTGGAGGCGAGTGAGCGAAGAAATAAATAATAATAATAATAATAAAAAGAAAAAAAAAGAAAACACGTCTACCTGCATTGATTAGATGTCAGAATATCCTGTAAGTGTAATGTATTACTGTGTTTTGTTACATAGAAAATCCCATATTTCACACGAGGCGTCACATGAAATCATTTTAAGTGACTTCAGAACTCCAGACACTCACAGTCGTAAATAACCAGAAATAGACACATAAGGTAGAAGAGTCAGGCTTGCCTATATATATATATATATATGTATGTATGTATGTATGTGTGTGTATGTGTGTGTGTGTAAGAGAGAGAAAGTGTGTGGGAGAACATTGAGAAGGTCTCACAATGACCTTTCCACAATCCCTGAGCACATGCGATGTAGAAGAGAGGCAATAAAGGTAATGAAAAAAAAAAAGAAAAAGCAAAGGCAATTAAAGTAGTGAGAGCGCTTAGAGTGTGTGTGAGTGTGTGTGTGTGTGTGTGTGTGTGTGGGTTCAATGACAGGAGCAAATACACAGAAAGCACATACAGCTTTGCGCGCATGTATATGATTACAAAATATTTTTATACATAACAAGCCAGGCAAGTGCAAACACACACACACTTCAAAATGATAAGAGCTATAAATGCAAACACGCAGAAATACAGCTTCCTGATCTTTTCTCATTACTGGTTTGCTCTGACTCCCCCTGCATGTTGCACGACCGGCGGCGATCATTAGCGGCCGATCCGGCTGCGGCGCGAGCAATTATTTTTAAAAGGCAAAAAAACGACAAAACCGACGATTGACACGCGGCTCGGCTCGCGCACCCGGCACCCGTCATTACTCCTGCGATAGGGCCGGAGAGGGGAAGGAGCGAGTGTGGACGCGCTTTCTGCTCCTGATTTCATTATTATTATTAGATTTATTTATTTAGAGAGTGTCCAGACGTCTGGAGTGCACTTCACTTCCACACTCCGATCGATCCAGCGCGTCACACTTTCACACCGCGTTCGCATCAGCGACTCGCAGAGGAAACAACGGGACACGCGATCGTATAACAACGTATAGCGCGGTCTTAGTGAGTTAATATTCATTTATCGTCTAACAGCGGGACCATCTACAGGGCCTCGCGTAAGTATTAGCCCCCTAACCTTTTGTAGTGAACTGTACGACCTAGTATCATGAAACTTAATACCCGACACCAGCTATTCAATAACAGAAACTTCAAAGCACTTTTTTTGTTGTTGTTGTTGAATTTTTCCCGATTTTCTCCCTAATGTAGTCGTGTCCAATTCCTCCCAGTCACTAGGGGGCTCCCACATTAAGGCTACTACTTATTCAAAGAGCGATGTATGTTTCTTATTCCTGTGGAAAGTTTAAAACCAGTTTGTTCTGAAACCGTGGTGCTAATAATAACAATAATAAGCAGTAATGTGAAGCGCTACTTCTTAAACTCAGTACCCTGTTCTACACCTGACCTACAACACTCGCTGGCGCCGCCCTGGCATTGCACAAGGTATTACAGGAAAATCCTGAGTAAGGTTTCTAATGAATGTCTTTCACTTTCAGGATTTATATACAGTATATATACATCTCAAGTGAAAAAGTGCGTAAGTATTCACCCCTGCTGCTTCTTATAAAAACAAACAAATAAAAAACATAAGTACATCTAAATAAATACAGAAATCTATTGCTGGTAAACCGCTGAGTTAATCTGAAAACCTGCCTGAGAGCAAAGAGCATCAGGAAGACCATGTGATCTGACAGCATGCGGTCTTTCATTCAGAACACACGCTGTGATATTTTTACTAAACCTATACGTTTATTATCCGACAGTGATGCGGTGCTTCACCTCTGCAGGGTTTCTGTCGGTCGTCTCCATCAGACGTTTATTCACGTAACGTTACTCTTTTAAAATCCTTATTGTAACTCGAAAAGGAAAATTTATGTCATTAGACTCACATTAAGGTTTATAAATCGTCCGTAACATACGTTCTAGTGTCACGTGAGGAGGAGGCGGAGTCTCACCTCGTCCTGAGAGAGGCGGCTCTGACTGCGCAGCTGCTGCAGCTCTGTACTCAGCTCCGTGTCCCTCGCTTCCTGCTGGATCAGCCGCTGCTGCAGACGGGTCGTCTCCTGAGTACGCTCGGCCAACTACACACACACACACACACACACACACACACACACACACACACACACACACACACACACACACAGAGAGAGTTGGGTCAGACATTTATGATATTCATGTTACAAATTAGTCTCAAACCTTCTCATTACACACATTTACACCTTAATGTAATGACTTTGAAGGCATTAAAGGAGGTAAAACGTTGTTTCTTTATAATCCTACAGGTGGCGCACTCTTAACTATTTACAGATTTTCATCCCGTGTGATAGGAGTGAATTACGAGTAGGAATTAAGAGTAAGTTTGTGTATAAAAAAATTATGACGACAGATGACGGAGATACACGCTGCTGAGTAACAATGTAGCTTTTTTTTATAAATTTTTTTTTTTTTAGGTTTCCCCCAATTTTCTTCCTAATTCCTAATCACCCGGGAAACTAAGTGATAAACTTATAACGTATTTGTATTGTTTAAATGTTGCGCTTGATTTTTAGGTGAGAAAATGTCCCGTTAAAAGGAAAGTGCATCATTTAATTACTCGTTATACTTTTTAAAAAATGTTTAAAATTGTAACAAAATCGGGGGAAAATGTAATATAGAATCGTGATATTTATAAACTTGTGATACTTATTAGTTAAAAAGTAAATTATTATTTTTTTAAACAGACGTAAACCTCTTGGCTGAGAGACTCGATGCGAGCGTCTCTCTCCTGCAGCCGCGTCCGCTTGTCCGTCTCTTCCTCCTGCAGCCTGAGGGTGGCGCTGTGTAACTCACACACACGCTCCTGCAGCTACACACACACACACACACACACAAAGAAACAACCAACAAAAAAAACAGGTGACAATCACACGTGGGGCGTCTCCTGTCCTTGTCACGCGCACCAGTTCGTTCTTTAACGCTCGCGCACGCAGGATTTGCTCACACGCCAGATCGGCGTCAGATCCCAGATACGGTCTGGTATGAGTGACGGATATTAAAGTGAAATTACAGAGATAAATTTTCATCTGTAATTGAGTAAGGAACTGCATCAGATCTGTTAAAACCTATTAAAGATTTAGATTAAAGTCGCGTACAGATGAGCGGTCGGCTGATCGGCGCGCTCGGCTTCCTGAGACGTGAGATCCGCGCGGGTCCCGGGTCACGTTTAGCGAAATCGCTCCCTGAGAGCTTTGGAAGTAATTACTACGTACTGAAGGGGAAATTTGGAGGGAGACTAATTGAAATAATACAGTGAGAAAGAGAAGGAGAGAGTAATAAAAAATCTGCTACATCTGATTATGAGCATGTTTTAATGCAGATGAATTTTTATAAACATCCATAAACACAGACGTATGTTAAAGCCGCTCTTTATCAAGCACATCACTTCATCATTACTCCTGATTTAGAGGAGCTGTTGTGTCCAGAGCTTCACTGCACCACATTTGTACTTTGGGCGCAGACAGCATGCTACGCTAACTAACTAATGCTAAGGATCAACTGATTGTGGTTGCTATGGTAACATTTTTTGCAGCAAGCATAACAGTGACTGAGACTTTCATAACGAACTGTCACTCACGGCCAAATAAAAGATACTATCTATATAAATAAAAGAAAGGTTTCGTCTAAACTCGCTCGCTCAATGATATCTTTACGTTTCATACATTGCACACATTGTGTTTGTGTGTGTGTGTGTGTGTGTGTGTGTATACCTGATTTCGGATAGTTTCCAGGTCAGTCCTGAGCTGATCTCGCTCCGTCTCCGGACTGTCCTCTCTCTGACGTGTCCTCTGTACCCAGTCCAGCTGTTCCTGCTGCCGGGCCTGTTCCTGTGCCAGCTCCACACGCAGAGACTGAGCCGTCGCCGAGTGTTCCTTCAGCTTGTGTGCGCACACACACACCCACACATTATATATATATATATATATTCTCCAGCAAGCTCAGTAAAACCTAACTGGACAAATCTGCGTCTAAAACTCCTGATTTTAAGAAATGAGTTATCACTCCAAATATTGACTGTTTATTTTATTAACAGTTTAATTTATTAACTCTTTATTGCTCTTTAGTGAAGTTTCTTTTCTTTTTATGCCATATTTTTGTTTGTGCCCAAGACTTTTGCGCAGTACTATAAGGCCTTGTTCACACGGGCGTTACATTTTTGGATAAACGAACGCGCTCTGAACGTCCTAGACGTTTATGTTGCGT
>JAQQZT010000007.1:25462812-25477879 GCA_030068275.1 Clarias platycephalus
GGCGCTTCATCCGCGCTCACCGGACGCTACGAACGCCAGAAAAACGCTCGATTTTAACGCCCGTGTGAACAAGGCCTAAGTAAAACAGCGGTTAGGTTTTACTGAGCTTGCTGGAGAATCTGAGTTCTTCTGGTAACTTTCTCACACTCGCTCCTTTCTATTTTTATGCAAATCCCAGGAGCGTACATTAGATATTTCCTTTTCTTTACAGCCATGCATATATTCTCCTGTAATGTTATTTATTAATTTATACATTTTTAAGTTATATATGGAAATACTGAATGGTTTTGTACATAATTATGCAGATATGATAAAAATATATAACAGAACTGGTACAGCATATAATACGGTGTCTAAGACTTTTGCACAGTACTGTATATATGCATACATACATACTCTCAGCATTTTTACATACTCTATTATCCATAAGTGCAGAAACATGGCCTTGCGCTGGCGCACATCACCTCGAGGCTGAACATATCACAGAATACAGGTCGTCCCCGACTTACGAACGAGTTCTGTTCCGCGACCACGTTCAAAAAGACGATTTGTTCTTAAGTCCGACAAAGTGAGTCTTATACACCTTTGACACGAATATACACTGTAGAGCATACCAACCCACTTGACTAAATCTCTGTCCGCTTTCCCTACACTGCCATCATGTGGCCAAAACTGTAATCACGCCTAAGGAAATGAGTCTCACAGTGAAATGTGAAATGTAACAGTGTTGTCTCTGCGCCTTTAAATCGTGAGGGGAATCCCGGACGCCATTTTGTCTCGGAGCTGTTTTCCACTGTATCGGACTGTGAACTCTGCCTTACTGAGGAGTTTCCGAAATTATGTGTGGCTGAGTGTGTATGATGTCATAATACACTGCAAACTGGGTGTTCCTTTTTCATAACCAGAATAAAGCACATCCCAAAGATGAATTAACGAATGACTAAATCAGTACAGTATCTAGCTACGTTGCTTACAGCAGCTTTAATGCTACTCAGATCAGTGGAATGTTTTGTGGTGGCCGAGGATGTGATTACCTGCTCCTGCACGTGTTTAACGCCTGCTTTGGTGCTACTCAGCTCCTCCTGGAGCTCCTGGTTCTCCTGCTGCAGCCGTAACGCCTCCTGCTGGGCGCTGAGCTGCGCCTGCCTGCTGCTCTCAGCCTCCAGCTTCACCTGCTCCATCTGGGTCCTGCAGGTGTAAGTAGAGTATCACACTGTACCTCTACAGTCTATCATCGCGTACAGGATTTATAAACCAGACACCGAAAGTACGACCGAGATTAGTCGACTGGAAACACAAGAGAACACTGTGTGACCACAGGCAGGAAGTGGGGGGGAAAAAAAAAAAAAAAAAAAAAAAACAGTAGACCTGGTGTACTTCCACTAAAAGCTTATCACGGAACAGTTCCACACTTCCTTCACAACATCTAATTTGCTGTAATTCTCTATCTCTCTGCTGTTTAATCAGGCTCAGGGAAGCTCGATCGGTCTTAATTGGAGCACGACGCCGAGCAGGAACGGTGAGCGGCGCAGAAAAACCTTGTTGGTTGTAATCAGACAAGGCAAGCTTAAACGTTTAATGAATGAACGATCCCTGAAGCTAATTAGAGATGGGGCGGAGGATGAGCTCCTCACCCACCAAACAACCAGCCCCTCCCCCCACGAGGGCTCGGAAAAAGCAACAGCTAATCCAATTACAGCCCCGTCGTACCGCTCTCGTTTATCAGCGACTGGAAACGAGCCCGGCGTCTAAAATCACTGCGCTTCACACGTCTTACAGATGTGTTACGGAGGTGTTACAGACGTGCAACATCCTAACGCTCTGCTTTTCATGTGGATGGAGACTCGAAAGGTTAGATTTTTTCATCCAGATAATCATCTGACGTAATCATAAAGACTACTCTGTATTCATCACTTTCAATCATTTTCATCATTTTTAATACTTGGAAATCTGTAAATGCTTGAGACAAATCAGACACTAAAAATTACTGCTACGGAAATCTCAATTCCTCAATTCTAACTAATTCTAATTAGTGATTTGATTTATTCATCACCACTGTTGCCTCGACTTTGCTCATAAAGGATCTACACGTCTTCATCCAAAAAGGGCTTTTCCCAAACATCGGGTCTCTTTTGTTTGTTTCTTTTTGCTTTGTTTATTTTTTATATATTTTTCCAGATTTTTCTTCTCTGATTTAATCGCAGCAGATTCCTTATCTGTCCCCTATCAAGGCTACGACTACCTCCCACGGAGTGTGAAGGCCTCGGAGGAAACATGTGACACCATTAGCCGAACTTGTCTTATCCGCTCGGAGGACAGCGCTATCCGCCCCTTCCGCTTGCGTGAGCTCACAGACGCCCATGATCGGCTGTAGAGCCGTGATTGATGTGAGAGCCCTAGAGAAAGTCTCCGCCCACCCCCCTAAGAGAGCTCGGCCAATCAGCTCTTTCTACGCTCCTGGCTACGGGAGACCAGGCATCACTCGAGATTTAATATTCTAATGTAATATCCTAAACTGTTATTATGCAGTAACACTAAATATACTAATCGTTTACTATTACAGTAAGTATCCAAAATTTTCAAAAACCTCTCACATCTTCAATCCTACTGAAATGCTTGTTCTGATTTGGATATAATATCTGAATGTAAGGTCAGAGTTTACGATTTCGGCTGACAGAAAATTGTAAGCGGGAATTTTTTTGTTCTATTGGCAGAGAATTTTGCTTCTTTCAAGAAATGAATTCCTAAAAACTAATAAAATTATCTCAACAAGAATTTTTTTTTTTTTGCTTAAAAGTTTATTAAAATTTGATTACAAAAAAACTTAAATCTAATATTCGGCTTCTTGTAATCTTATTTTAAGAAAGCGTAGATGAAGTTAAGTCAATTGAAAAATACGGTAGACCCCCGAAAAGTCGCAGTTTTCCTAAGAACCTAAGTAATAACTGGTTGCGTAAAACCCCCGGCAATTTCACGCAAACCGTAAAAATCCCCCACAATCATGCCTTTTTACGTGGCAATGTATCATTTTTCATGCGTTTTAACGCTAAACTATTAAAAGCTATATAATTGACTAGTTTTGTAACATGAATATTAACATAAATTCAGCTAAATTTCCATATAAAATGTAATGCTGTATAAATAGTACTGTAGAGAGAACACAAAGCGAGGGTATTTTAAGGGTAATGTATTAAGGCTAGTTAGAAATAAAATTTAAGTGTTTTTGTAGGATATTTAGGGTTTAAACTTTAAAAACAGGCATGCGTTTTTTCACAATTCACAGTACTTTAGGAACGTGAACGCCACCAATTTCAGGGGTCGACTGTATTTTTATATGTCTTTTAATAGCTAATAGCTTTTATATTTTTAATGTATTTCAATAGCTAAAAATAGAAATAGAGATGAAGACGAAGACGTGTCTCCGCGCTCAGGGACTTGGGGTACTGGAGGTTTAATTATGAACCGCTTTGTCACTTTTTCGATTTGGTGAGTGTGAGAAACCGAGCTTAAAGCCATGCTTTTTTTTTTTTAATACACCTCTCTATCTCTCTTCCTCTCTAACTCTTTCTCTCTGTCTCATTGACAAACCGACCACGGTAACAGCTAATCGATCTCCCGCGCGATTCCCGAGCCCACCCTGGCCAGGATGATCAATATCCCTGGCAATTAGAATCCCCCATCCGCGTGGCTGCAGGGACCTCGCCGCGTCCCCACGGCACACAAACACCCAATTTAGTCCTCAGCATATCGCTTAATTACTAAATCCCCCGTAATGCGTATTGGCAGGCGTGCGGCGGCGCTTTAGCGTCAGCTCCTACGCCTGACTGAACGAGTGACCTTTGGCGAACGGCTGAGATGTTGAGAAAGTCGCTGCTGCGTGTCGTCTCGCGTTTGTTTAAACATCTGATCTCGAGGCTGTGAACTGATGCAGATCGTGTGTGTGTGTGTGTGTGTGCGCGTGTGTGTGTAAATTCTCTGAAGCCTGAGCAGGTGATGACGGACCACCAGAGAACTTTATAGATTGAGCTTCTAATTTTCAGCCTCTAGAAAAATCTAATCTCACAAACAAACTGTGTAGAAGATCAGCTTTATTTTATCACCATCTGAATGAGAGTCGATCTGTGTGTGTGTGTGTGTGTGTGTGTGTGTGAGGTGTACCTGCAGTCATGAAGCTCCTGTTCGCGGGATTCCAGTCTCTCCTGGACTCTCCTGAGCTCGGCGGTGAGTCTCCTCTGGGTCTGCTCGGACCGGACCACCTCGGCTACCCGCTCTGCCAGCTGCTCCTGCGCCCGCTGATGCCCGCCTTCCAGCAGCAGCACCTTCTCCTCAAGACGAGCCTGTTCCTGTGCTGCAAGGACAACACACACACACACGGTAAATGTTGTCAAGTCTTTAGACCAGAAAGACAAACAAGAACAGTCATAATTGTAAAATAACAGAACAGGAGACAGACAGTAAGTCAATGGGAGAGAGAGAGAGAGAGAAGAAAGACATGAAATAAACAGACAGAAAGACAGTCAAAGAAATTGACAGCGAGACAAATACAAACAGAAAAATGCACAAGGTGGGACAGACACAGGGAGAGAGAGACAGGAGAAGGCAGAGAGAGAAAAATGCAAAACGGAGTGAGGAAAATAAATATTCAGACAGCGCACAGGAAATTTAGAGACAGACCGTTCTCTCTGTCTGTGAGTTTCTCGACAGACAGAAAGAAAACAAAAAACTGAGAGAAACAGACAGACAGATGTGTGAAAGAGACCAAAAGGGAGGAAAGGAAAAGAAAGGTAGGACAGAGAGGGTGTCAGAAAGGAAGAGATGAAAGGAAAAGAGACCAAAGGACAGAGAGAGAGACAGAAAAACAGATATAGAAATAGACAGAGAGTCAGACAGAAACAGGCAGAGAAATGGACAGAGTTAGAGAGACAGAAACAGAGAGAGAGAGACACACACACACAACCTAGTCACAGTAAAACACTTGTATTCACCATGAAATGATCAGACATGAACTTGTGACAGACGGAGCGTGACGTGTTTTGATAGTGCATGACGTTTATGACAACGGAGCGTGACGGGTTCTGACGGAGCATGACGTGTATGGCGACGGAGCGTGACGTATATGATGACGGAGCGCGACGTGTTTTGATAGCGTGACGTGTATGATGACGGAGTGTGACGTGTATGACGACGCAGCATGACATGTTTTGACAATGTGTGACGTGTATGATGGCGGAGCGCGACGTGTATGACGACGCAGCATACCGTGTTGTGACAGTGTGTGACGTTTATGACGACGGAGCGCGACGTTTATGACGACGGAGCGCGACGTGTATGACGACGGAGCGCGACGTGTATGACGACGGAGCGCGACGTGTATGACGACGGAGCGCGACGTGTATGACGACGGAGCGCGACGTGTATGACGACAGTATGTGACGTCTGGTCTCCACACCGTTGTCCCTGCAGCGGCTCCGGGTCTCCTTCAGCTCCTCGCGTATCTGCAGCAGCTGTGTGCGCAGCTTCCCGCACTCGTTCTCCTTCTCTCTCTTCTCTTTCTTGGCCTGCCGGAGGTCCGTCTGTAGAGCCTGCGCGGTGGCGACGTGCCTCTCCGCCTCCGCCGCCTTGCCTCGGATCTTCTCCCGCGCCTGGACCAGGTCTGCCTCCGACTGCCTCAGGAGCGCGTCTCGCTTCTGCACGGCCTTTGAAGTTAACGTACAGATGTTTGATCGGAGTAACAGTAAAAAGTCTCGTTTAATAAAACTAAAGTAAAGTAGAGATACGTGAAATATGAACTTAAGTACAGTACAGACAGTAAATGTACTCGGGTACCTCCCACCTCTGGTTATAGATTATTATTATTATTATTATTATTATTATTAAAACACACTAATAACCTCTAAAAGTATTAAAGTATTTTCTGTTAATAAAACATGTAGGTGGTGTTTGGAGAAAAAAAAAAAAAAAAAAAAACACAGAGCAAGAGGAAAAGCAAGTCTTGTTAAAACTCAGTCTCTGTGCTTGCTTTACAGGCCAGGCGATCTCTGTACGAGTGTGTGTACGAGTGTGTGTGTGTGTGTGTACCTGCTCTTTCTGTACACACTGCCTTCGAGCTGCCTCTAGTTGTTCCTCCAGTTCGGTGACTCTGAGCTCCAGAGTGTCCACGTCAGCCTGTCTGCTCTGAGCCTCGCACGCAGCATCAGCCTGGAGCTTCCTCATCAACTCCTGCAGCCTCCGCATCTCTGAAACACACACACACACACACACACACACACACACTGAGAGAAGTGAACCCATAGGGCAGTGCGGTTTGTGATGTTTATCATTAGGATTGTTTGCAGTCTTGTGGAAGAGACTGTAATGCAGGTCTAAAGTGGCGGCAAGGTTCAGCGCCGCCGCGTCCAGGCTCCGTGTCTCCCGCGTGTCACAGACTCGAGGAACGAAACCGATTTCTGCTCATGACTGCGGGCGCTCCGCACTTCTGGATCTCCGAGGGAGAACGGAGAAACCGCTGCTCGTGCAGTCTCGCCGAGTCGCCCGTCTCCATCCATATGGCTGGATTTTCATCTCTGAATATTTTACGCGGTTTTAAAAAGTGTTCTGGTGGCGAGGAAACTTTTCTGTCTGATGTGCTTTAGGAGCGAGAAGAAAGGAGAGACAGCGAGAAAGAGAGAGAGAGAAAGGGAGAGACAGACGGAGACAGACAGATAGAAGACAAAGAATGATGCAGAGAGATGAAGAAATAGACAAAGAAATAAATGGACAGGGATAAACACAGACTATAAAATATTCAAAAAGAGAGAGAGAGAGAGAGAGAGAGAGAGGGACAAAGACAGAGAGCGACAGGAAAATAGAGACAAATGCAGTGAGACAATGAGACAGAGAGACGACACTGCACCATATCTCTCACACACAAATATGCACTGTTATTATTATTATTATTATTGTACATATACTGTACGTATAAATGCTTTTTAAAAAAATAATAATGTTCAGAAGAGTCACTTTATCTTTGACTAAATGTCTGTACTCTTTTATTTTATTATACATTTATTTATTGTTACTCTTTCTATACTTTTATTTATTTTTTGCTCTATCTACTCCGGTTATTTCTTTTGTTACTTTTCTCTGAGCTTTGGTGACCCGAACGTACATATTACAATTTAGTCGTGTCCAATTCCTCCCCGTCACTAGGGGGCTCCACATTAAGGCCACTACTACCACTCACTCAGCCGGGAGGGCCGAAGACTATCACATGTTTCCTCCGAACCGCGTGACGCCAGCCGACCGCATCTTTTTTCTGAACTGCTGACTCACGCACCGTTGGGGGCGGAGTAACACACTCGGAGGACAGCGCTATCCGCTCCTTCCGCGTGCGCGAGCTCACAGACGCCCCTGATTGGCTGTGGAGCCGTGATTAATGTGGGAGCACCAAGTACAGTACCTCTCATCCCTCCCCTCTGAGAGAGAGAGAGCTCGGCCAATCAGCTCCTCTCTAAGGTTACAGCATCACCCGGGAATCGAACTCGCGATCTACAGATGATGGGGCGAGCGCTTTACCACTGCGCGGCGGTTTCTCTCGGAGGCCGAGTCCCTTAATCTTGAGAGGGAGAGATGAACAGACAGAAGAAAGAGAGGGAGACAGAAGAATAGACGGAAACAGACAGAGACTGAGGCAGACAGTGGGACAGATGGACAAAAAGATAGAGAGACACAGACAGACAGAGAGGGGAACAAACAGACACAGAGAGATACAGAGACCTAAATACATATAGAGTGAGACAGAGAAACAGACAGCTTCAGTGTGAGAGAGTGACAGACAGAGAGGAGCAGAAAAAGACAACATGAGACAGAGAGAGACAGAAGGAAAGACAAACTGAAAGAAAAATATACTAATATGTCACACAGAAGGTGGAGCAATAAATAATTAAACAAATAAAAACAGGCAGAAAGTCAACAAGAGGCTGAAGCGGTCTACCTGCGTCAACACACACACACACACACACACACACACACACACACACACACACACACACACACACACACACACACACACACACATAGCACCTTTAGGGCTTCCCCACAATGTAGGTGCAGAGTTCCTTGGCCACGCCCACATGAGTGTCACTGTTGAGGGAGGGACGCAGACGGAGAGCAGACAGAGAGCAGACGGAGAGCAGGAAGCTGCACTCACCAGCCAGGCTGCCGTCTCTCAGCTGCTTCTGCGCCTGTGCTTCCTCTCTGAACTTCTCCAGCTCTGAGTGACAGGTTCCGGAACGCTCCAGGGCCTGCGACAGCGCCTACACACGAACACACACACACGTCACATACGGTCCCCATGCCTCAGAGGAAGTACAGAGACGATGGAGGCACGAGAGCAGGGGAACCCCTCTCACTTCCCACGGGCCGTCTCCACACACACACACACACACCTGACAGGTGTCACCTCCAATCACATGACCAGAGAGTGCAGGTGTGCCATCTACTGACCATAACCCATGTACAGAGACAAGGAGAGAGAGAGAGAGAGAGAGAGAGAGAGAGAGAGAGAGATAAAGTGATGCAGAGGAAGAGAACAAGAGACGGTGAGATGGGGGAGAAGAAGAGGGGAAAAAAAGAAAACAGAGGAAAAAACTAAAGTTAGAGTAACATACACAGAGAGATGGAGGGGTTGTGGGAAAGATCTGGACAGAACGACGGGAACAAAAAAAGAGTGGAAGAGAGAGAGAGAAAGAGTGTGTGTCACTCATTGTACTTTTGAGTGTGACCGTGGTGGAGACGGGGACGAAGAGACCGACACAAAGAAAAAAAAAGGACAGAGAGAGAGAGAGAGAGAGAGAGACTTTGACTAAATATTTATTTATTTATTTAATGCTTTATGTTTCAATAAGATAGACGTGCTGTAAATGTTCAAAATAAAAGGCACTCAAAACTTAAAAGAGAGAGAAAGAGGGAAAGACAGATAGAGTGACAGAGAGAGAAAGTGAGAGAGCATGATAAAGAGAAATAAAGGACAGAAACCAAAAGAGGGAAACAAGAAGAGGGTGAGACATAAGAGAGAAAGAGAGACAACGTGGATAAACAAGAAGAGTTCAAGTTACTTAGAAAGAAAAAGAGATAGAGAGAGAGAGAGAGAGAGAGAGAGAGAGAACAGGAAAAAAAAGAGACAGAGAAAAAGAAACAGAAAGAAGGGAGAGAAAAAGAGGAAAAGAAAGAAACCGTTTAAGTGTGTGAGAGACAGACTGTGTGTTTGTGTGTGTGTGTGTGTGTGTGTGTCACTTTTGACACGTGCAGATTAAAACAGCAGTACACTACTCTGAATAAAATTGTTGGGGTTTAAAAGAAAAGAGAAAGAAGAAGGAGAATGGACGTCAGGCGTGTTGGTGGCAGAGGTTGACGTGACCCCCCCCCCCCATTAAAATAACGAGGTGTCACGCGCGGCGGCTCGGCGCCTGACACGCGTCAGGACAAATCTATATTTCATGGCCACTTACAGATGTATAAATAGCCAAATGAGCGGCCGTGAGTGTGTGTAAAATGCCACTAAAAGGTTGCCGGGGACGGCGGGCGCGTTCGGTACGGCCGGAGGGTAATCAATCAGTGGCCGGCGGCGGGAGCGGGCGCTAAATCACGCCGATGCTAACGCCGAGCTGCGGCTACGGTCAGACGCCAGCGCTTCACCCGATACGACAGTCTGACGGATCGCTGCACTACAGTCCATTAAAGTTGGAGCACGCTGACACAACACGCCATCAGTCACACCGCCGCGCCGGGACGGGACGGCGGAGACGAGTCACCTGTTCCAGCTCGTGGATGCGACAGACTCGGGACTGGTAGTCCGACTCGGAGTGTGTGTGAGTGGCTCTGTAGAGAGAGAAATCAGACTGGAGCTTCAGCACACACTCGTCCTTCTCCTCCACCTGGACACACAAGCACAGAGACACAACGGGTCACTTCATAAACCCGGACAGATGTCAGACGGAGAGACAGGAAACGAGTGAACAGACTGAAAGTGAGAGAGAGAGTGAGACAGGGAAAGAGGGAAATGGCAGGAAAGAGACAGCAAGTGAGACAAGAAGAAAGACTAAAGAAGAGAGATAAAAAAACGAAGGCAAGAAAGAGAGACCAAGAGGGGGTGAGACAGACGAGAGGGCGAAAGTGAAGAAAGAGGAAAGAAAAAGGCAGAAAAAGAAAGAGGGAGGGGGGGGGAAGCAGAAAGAGGGTTTGAGTGGGGGGACAGAGACAAATATAAATAGAAAGAGAGAAAAAAAGAAGAAAAGACAGGAATCAAATCAGAGAGAGAGAGACATAAAAGGGGGAGACAAGCAGAGTGAAAGTAAGAAGAGGAGGGAGAGGGACAGGAAGACACCAATAGAGAGACAGAAATAAAAAAGGAGAGACAGAAAGAAAGAGAGACAGAAAGAGAGAGAGATGGCAAGAAAGAGACATAGAGAGGGGGGTGAGACAGGGGAGAAAGATGAAGTCCTGAGAAAACGCTGCCTGTACAAGTCGGGTTCGAGTTCCGATCTGAAGTGTAACGTTCAGGCTCCAAACGTCATGTCTTCGTTCGTCTACACCGCAGGACGGACTCTGACCTGACTGCGCAGGGCGGACACGTTGTCTCGGAGCGTGTCCATCACCAGCTCGCGCTCCTGCGCGTGGGCGTGGCTTATCTCCAGCTCCCTCTGCGCGTCTCTCAGTCGCCGGCTCAGGACGGTCAGGGCCTCGTCTCCGCTCTTCAGCTGAACGCAGCGGGTCTCCACGTCGCTCCGCAGAGCCGCGACCTCCGCCTGCAGACGCGCGACCTGCTCCTCTCGCTCCAACACCTGATCGCATTTAAACAAAGTGTACACACACACACACACACACACATCTAAAACACCACTGGTTTAAAGGTCAGCTCTCAACACTGAAGCGTAAAGAGGACGGAGAGACATGGAAATACAGTGCTGGGAAAAGTAGTCCTGATTTTTCCTTAAATAACGACTCCAAGGTTGACACAGACTGCACACGGTCCTGAGAATTTATATTACACGCGTAAGATGAAGAGAAAAAAAGAAAAATAAAGTCACTGTAGCAAATACAATGTGTCGTATAAACATTGAAACAAATAATTGAACACAGACAAGGCTGATCCTAATGAATATTATTGAGTATGCAAATTAAATGGACACATGACAAGGTGTAAAAAAAAAAAAAAAAAAAAAAAACAAGATGCCAGAACCCCAAACAAGTGAAGCTCGCCCCTTTTTGCGAGTCGTCTCTGTGTCCGCCATGACGGTTGTTTTGAGGAACATTATAAACGAGGTCTCAGGTCATGTGATCTCAGTGCCACGGAAAGGAGCTTGGGCCTAATTAGCATACTAAAAGTACAGGCTGCACCAAACGATTTTTAAAAATATTTGTCTTATTTATTGTGTAAAGTCTGAATTGATCTTTGAACGATTCAGATCATGAAATTTTTTTTTATTACACCAAGAAAACACAGGTAAATACAAAATGCAGTTTTTAAATAGTGATTTCATTTATTAAGCGACAAAAGTTTTCAAACCTGCCCAGTGCAATGTGAAAAAGTTGCCAGATTGTGACCTCAAGCTCAAGCGCATTTGGGTTATGCAGCAGAACAATGATCTGAAACACACCCGCGAGTCCACCTCTGAATGGCTCAAAAACAACAACAAAAAAATAATAATAAGGTTTTGGAGTGGATTAGTCAATGTCCAGACTGAACTCTTTTTGAGATCCTTAATCAGGCCGTTTCTGCTCAAAATCCATCCAATGTGGCTGAATTAAAATAACAAAATTCTTGCAAAGTAGAGCGGGGCCAAAATTCCTCCAAGGGTGGCACAGTCAGTTATTAGGTTTAGGGGGCAATTACTTTTTCACATAGAGCCAGGCGTGTTTGGAGAGCATTTTGTTTTACATCAATAAACAAAATCATCATTTAAAAACTGCATTTACTTGGGTTATCTTAGTGTTGATGGTCTGAATCGTTTGAATCGATCAGGAAGGGGACAAATACTTTTTCACAGCACTGTAACGCAACGTTACATCCTAACATTTAAACTTGACTGAAAACGCTAGCGTTCTTATCGTGTAGCCGAGAGCTTTTGTGGAGGATTAGAATTAAGAGTTTTTATTGAGATATAAATAAATTTTAATGAACCCGGTTAATTGATTTCATCCGGATATAAAGCGGTGGCGGATAAACAGAGCAGAAATATAAACGATTACGGTTTTAATATGCAGAATAAATATGTGGCGAACCGGGTTTAATTAGCATCTATAATCTAATTCGCTTTTATACAAAGATAACAATTTTCCCCACTTATAATTTGTTTTTTATTTGGTTTTTTTATTTTATTTTATACTTTTGCTGTGAATCCTATTTAAACAAATATTAAGTATTAATAAACTCTTTCTGCCTGCGATGCCGGATTGTTCTGCTTATTTTTGAAAACTTTGATTTGAGCGACTCGGAGACTTTTGTCAGACCTGAGCTGTGCTCTGCCTGCGGTCGTCCTCGTGGCTCTGCACCGCGCGCTCCAGCTCTGCCATCTTGCTCACACACGTCTGGTATTTCTGCTTGTAAATCTGCACCGAGTCGCAGAGGGGCCGCGCCCGGGCCTCCGCGTCCGCCGCTACGCTCCGAGCCTCCAGTAGATCCGCCTTCAGCCGAGTCAGCTCCGAGTCCTGAGAGCGGAGAGCTGCTTCTTTACGGATGACCTGGGGACACAACAACACACACATACTGTATATATACACACACACACACGAATCTCTGTTAGTACTGTAGCTTTTTAATCAGGTTAAAAAAAAAAACACAAAGACTGCGTAATGTATTGGTACCCCTGAATCAGTGCACACAATGTTAATGCGTTTACAAATCAGAACGCGAGTATCTAAGAACGAACGCGTAGCTCTCGTGTAAGAGGTTCGACCTCGTCCTCGGCGTCTCTCTGCTGCCTCCGCGCAGACTCGATCTCTCGGTGCAGGCGTTCCAGGTCGGCTCTGTGCTGAAGCAGGCGACTCCGCTCCTCCCGCAGCTCGCTCCTCAACCCCTGCGCCTCCTTCTCCCGGCTCTCCGTTTGGCCCTGCGCCTCCTTCTGTCCCTTCTGTACCTCGGCACGGAGTTGGCACATCGCCTCCTGCTGGCTCTCGCACTGAAACGACCAGAGGTGGAAAGTACCTGAGTTAAGTACATCTTTCTCGTATATATACAATGGAACCTCGGATTACGAGCATAATTTGTTCCGGAAGCGGGCTCGTACTCCAAAACACTTGTAAACCAAAGCAGATGTTCCCATTAGAAATAATTGAAATTCAAACTATTCGTTCCACAGCCCCCCCAAAAAAATACATAAAAATTATTTATATAAAATATAAAAGTAAAAATAAAACAAATTAACCTACACTTTACCTTTAAAAAAAAAGTTAAATTAAATCCAGACAGATAAGTGTTTCCGCTGTGTGTGTGTGTGTGTTTCTCTCTCTTGCGCTGCGGAGTGTGTGCGTTGTGTGCACGCACGCGTAATTTGACATCGTACCAGTTCACACACTCTCTCTCTCTCGCCTTTAGTGTGTTTGTGTGTGTTTGTGTGAAGCAGAGAGGGGGTACTTCACACACACACAGTAAAGGCAAGAGATAGAGTGTGTGTGAACCGGCACGGTGTCAAACTACGCGTGCACACACACAACGACAGAAAGAGAGAAAATGGATCTTTAACCTCTTATAGACTTTCTTTTGCTTTACACGCGCGCACACACTTGTGTTATAAGAAACAGTACACGCGCTTTCAAACACAAAATAAAAGATGTTTTACATGATACATTATACTCGGTACTCGTAAACCAAGACTTGTTCGTTTTTCAAGTCAAAATCTATTAAAAATCTTTGCTCGTCTTGCGGAACACTCGCAAACCGCGTCACTCGCAATCCGAGGTTTCCCTGTACTTCATTCGAGTAGACGTATTATTGGATACATTTACACTTTTACTCCGCTACATCCTCAGAGAAATATCTGTACTCCTACTTAACTATGTTTCTGCTTGTGGTTTGAGGGTTTACTTTGAATAATCCTAGTGTGACCCTAGTGTAAGTCCTGTAACTTTACATACTTGAGTAAATTTGAAGGTGACTATTTTTTATTGTTTTTTTTTTTTTTCACTTTTCCTCAAGTGTACTCCTACTCTTACTCAGGGTCTTGATTTAACTCGAGATTTGCGCCAAACTGGTTACAATTATATAGTTGCCATGACAACCACCATCCGTTCAGCTCGATCTTTACCGATCGGCGTACTCTGCGTCATCCTCTAATCTTAACCAGGATTAATTCAGTCACATCACAAAACTGGGAAGCCACGCCTCTAAATCGGATCGACCTCGATGTGAATTCTGCCACTTTTACGAAATTCCTTCCTCAAGAATGAAGAAAGCTCTGAGTGACGACTAACACACCGCTTGCAGAACACCGAGCACTGTTAGTAAACAGACATGCTGTAAGGACGTCCGCCACATGTTGATACTGCGCTCATATTTCACTGCTGATCCCCCAAAACTGACAGCCGGTACTACGGCAACGGCATTAACGTCCAGTCTTTCTTTTTTTTTTTCATGTACATGTTCACACAAATTAATTTGGGATAGCGCAACAGGAACGGAGATAGCGGCGTGTTTATTCGCCCGCCTGGAGTTGAAATGAATTCGTTCCGATTGACGGAAAAAGACGTTCGTGTGTAATCAACGGCTGCAGATAAGCGCGAGAGTGGCGAGTCTTGCTCGCTCCGAGGCGCGCTCCTGTGGCATTTTAATGACAGCGGCTCGGCGTTGGATTATTAGACTCCGGAGTGTAATATGCCAGATGGGATAATATTATAATTTTTTTTTTTCCTCCTCCTGCTTATGATGCGTTACAAAAATAAGAAGCGGTGAAACAGCTGTCTGGTTGAAGAAAAGTAATAAATCACGCCAGCTCACTCAAAACATACAAAAACATACCAGTACACACACACACACACACACACACACACACACACACACACACACACACACACACACACACACACACACACA
>JAQQZT010000007.1:25486345-25496983 GCA_030068275.1 Clarias platycephalus
GAAGGAAAATAAGGGGACAAAAGGGGGAAGAAAAAATGAGGCTGAAGGAAAAGAAGAAAAATAAGAAAATAGAAAAGAGAGAAAGAAGATATAGACAGTATAAATGAAGAAGAGGACGATGAACAGGTTGATGGATGTGGATGAGGAGAGTGCGGTGGGTCTGGACCCGTGATGTGCTGGACCTGTGAGTAGCAGGCGGTGTACTGGTGCTGCAGCTGGTTCAGCTCAGCCTTCAGCTCCTCCTGTCTCTGCTCGTGTCCACGTCTCTGCGTCTCCTGTCCGACACAACACAGTCTGTCTGTCTCATGGGGCACGGACACGGCGTATTTATCTGTTCTAGATCCACGTGTCGAGCCCTTACCCACTCTCTCAGCTCTCTCCGGCAGCTCTTCAGCTCGGCGGTCACCCGCTGCAGTGCATCCTGGGAGGTGACGAGCTGCAGGCCGAGGTCGGCCGCCTCCCGGTCGCGGGTACGAGCTTTCCGTCTCAGAGACTCCGCCTCCAGGGTCAGAGCGGCCACGCGGTCCTCGCGCTCGTCGAGCTGAAGAGAGAAAGAAACTATATTCAACAAACAAAACCCAGCTTCATTATTTACACCGAGCGATCAGATTAAATAAAACTCGTAATAAAAACAAAGTGCGACATGCTAACGATAAAAGAACGGACGGAATCTTTAAAATCAATGAAGTAATGATAAAAGCACGGCAGCACAGTGAGAGCTTCTGTCCATTTGCTTTTCCTCGGTGTGATCCGTGTTTGGAGGCAATTTGTCGTTTTGAGGAAACGGCTCGTCTTCGCTTAACGGCAAATATGGGCTGCGACCGCGCTGCTGCTGCTGCTGCTGATCGTTCGCCCGAACGACTGCGGATTCCGCGTAATTGTCTGTTAAACAAGGCCTCGTCCCTTCTGTGCCCATCTTCTGCGAACTTAATAATGCAAAACGTGACGAGGAGAGATTTTCTACTAAACATTAAAATAGCACATCGATCACTTTGTCGCCAATTACGACGACAAAAAACAAACATGAAAAGGCATCGGACGTTAGCGAAAATTTTATTTTGTCGAGTGTCGGGTCGGACTGAGGATTTTGTTGTTGTTTTTTTTTTTCAAGAAAGAAAAACAGGGCTGAGATGCACGGCGTGTCAGAAGTTAAAGGGACAGTTCGGATTTTTCCCCCGCCTCAAGTCTGTCTTAAATCTAAATTAAAGTGCGTGAACAGTAAGTACATCACAATAGGTCTTTTATGATTATAAATGTTCCCGCTCTACACGGAAGCGGAGAGGTTTGGTCACCTGGATCTCGAGTACAATGTGAGTAATTGGAGCCAAATTCCACAATTCCAATGCATTCCTGTTAGCCATACAGCTACTAGTATCAGGGAGAGAAAAGAGTTAAATAGTTTGTACTAAACAGAATGTAACGTTTTAAGTAATACCATGGAATGCATGGGTCGTGGAATTTGGCCCCAATTACTTACATTGTCCTCGTCTTCCAGGTGACAAACGTCTTGCAATTACTTTGCAATGCACCTCAATTTCGTCTTGAAACCGACGTGAAAAAAAATGCAAACTATCCCTTTAAGAGCTTGCGCAAGGATTTGTGCCATAACGCCGCGCTGATTTAAGCGCCTCAGTCTGGTTGAATGTATAACGATACGTTAAGCATCCTTCCTCTTCTTCACTGTCCATACGAACCCTTTCTCTTCCCTCAACTTAACCCAAAACGAGCCGTAACATGACCCAAACTAAACTGACGATCGCTGTCGGACAGATTCCTTGAAACGTTCCGGGTTTCAGCGAAGGCTGAGATATAAGATGTTTGCACCCGGACCAGGGATTTGTTCTCTTGGTGGCTCGAGGGCACGGAAACGAGTTTCACACTTCAGTAAACGAACTGAACTTTCAGGGCAAAGGATAAGAATCTGGGGGGGGGGGGGGGGGATAAACCCTTGAAAGTGACCCGAGTTGCTGGAGGACACCAAAGTGAAGAGGATAACGTTGTGGTGTAAAAAAAAAACTTTAAAAAAAAAAGGGTCTTTCTGGTATCCGTCGTCGGAAGGCTTCATACGATGTCAGCTGAAGAACTGAAGACCTGCTCTCAGCTTGTATGTACATATACAGTATGGTGTGTACATTTCCCTTATTGAGGGAATTATACCGGGCTGATCTGCTGGTTCAGCACAGAAGGTTAATTAACCACTCTGAGCTCATGTTCATCTTCAACTTCGCGCACGGCGCCGTCGTGGAGCTGCTTTTAATAAGCCTCCGTGTCTCCTGACCTCCGACGTCCACCGCGTCCCCCTCTCGCCCTCGTTTATCTTACACTCTTCACCTTCCACCACCCTGCTCAAGCTGTTCCCCAACCTACCCATCTTTTCCCTTTCTCCTTTTCACATGGTTCCATTGGCGTACATCTGCAAAAAAAGTGTGCGAGTATATACAGTATATATATATATATAAATATATATAAAGCGGACTAGAATGTTCCGCCGGACCAGTGTATATATGGTACTTTCCCCTTCATGCGAGCCTCTAAAAGCCTCTCAGTGTGGCTCACCTTTCATAGCGCTCGCTAAGGGAGCCGCGCACTTTCTATTCCGCGACTGCCTCCGAATAAAAACGCTCCGTGGCGCTTATTCAGGTCTCCCAGCGGCGGGTTAAAGCGCCGGGAACAAAAATACAGAAAGACATACAGTAGGGGAGCGTACAAATACACGTGACATGACTTATACGTTTTCCTGACCTCCTCGGAAAACGACTTCACTCATCATGACCTACCCGAACCCCTCTCTCTCTCTCATACACACATTATATTATACAACAGCACCACCAGGTCGCATGCAATCGACGGCCAAATCCGCGTCGAAATTCAGCTTCCCCGCTGGTGTCCAAACGGAAAATGTCTCCCAGGGCCTTTTAATGAGTTTTTCGGCTCGAAAGCGGCGACTTGTCCTTTACGAACCGACGAGCTCCCGCGGTGACGGGGGGCCGGCGCGTGAACGTCGGCGCAAGTGAAATGAAGGCGTGCGAGTAAGTGTGAAAATATAGTGCGGCGTGGGCCGCGGGTAGAGGCCTCCATTAATCAAGCTGTCTGCACTCTGTTTGGAGAGTAATCTTGTCCAACCGCCGGAGAAGCACTTAGCGCTAAGTGTTGCTCGGACGACTTTTGAAGGCGGCGCTTTATCGCGGGCCCAAAAACACAGCGAGGTCGCGCTGGGAAAACATTCTGACCTGGGGCTCAGAGCTCACAGACAAACACCTCTCTCTCTCTCCATCTTACACACACACACACGTCATTAACCAGTCGTTCATCATAAAGATTAATATTTATCTCAGTTCATCAGTGTTCCGTGTTTGAAACTATAAAAAAAAGTGATGTTTTTATTAAGAGTAGTGTATTTTTTTTTCCCCCTGAATGTGCAATAAACTCTCTTCAGGCTCCAACCATCACTAAATTTAACAAACTAGAATACCTTTAATCATTATTATTGCTATACTTATCATGCTATAATAATCATTCTTTTATTTTATTTGCACACTGCATTTATTCTATCTGCACTGCCAAAAAAGTCGTCATTTCAGACGGCTCAAATGATCGGCCTGCATGAAGCAAAGGAAACATTAAAATAACTGAAATTGCGAGAAAAAAAAAAACGTCAAATACATTATTAATTAAATCCTGTAAGGTTAGTACTGAACGATCAACGTCATAGAATAAAAAAAATGTTTAAAAAAAGAAAAAAAATGATGAATGACCGTCATCAGAGATTAAACACTTGGTGAAGTTGCATGGTAAAAATCTGAGACGTGTTCAAAAATTAAAGTAAGAGCATTTTCATATACTGTACTGTACACACCCAATGTGACGAGAACTCACAGGACTGGGACTAAACAGCTGCGTGTCCGTAAAAAAAAAATTGGATTGGATTTTGGAGCGATGGAATAAGGTCATGTGACCTGATGAGTCCAAACTGAGTCTACTCCAGAGCGATGGGCGTGTCAAGGGAAGAAGGGAAGCGCATGAAGCGAACATGCATCTGGAGGCGGGGTTATGATCTGGGGTTGCTTCAGTTACTCGGGTCTAGACTCAGCAAAAAATGAAGTCAGCTGACGACCTGAATGTATTGAATCACATCTATGAAGTTGGTCTTCTTCCCTAACGGCACGACCATATTCAAGGACGCGGAGTGTGAAAGAGTGGCTCCTGGATGAGCATGAGGAATCATTTTCACACCACACATGCACCTCTACAGTACATCACTCTCACTCTTCCTACTCACAAAAAGTCTCGTATCGTGTCCCAGAAATGTCTTCGCTTTGTTTACAAATCTACAATAAATCAAGAGACAGTGTGGAACGTTATCTGAATTAAGACGGTTCTGAGAAAAGAGACAGGAGACCTTGTCCTTGAGTCGCTGCTGTTCGTCCCTCAGCATCTCCGACTCCTCCGTCTGACTGCCGTCCTGCCAGAGAAAGAGAGGAAGAGTGAGGGGGGGGTGGGGGGAAGAGAGAAACAAACCTGTACTTAGAGTTTCTGTAGTGATGATAATCATGCAGGAAGGCATATGGTTGATGTTTTCTGACACGGGAAAGTCTTCAACAGTGTCACATGTCTGGCTAATTTGCTGTGGAATACACTTAAAGGAAAATAATCAACTTTGGGCTGGTAGTCGTTATCCTGATCCATCACACCATCGCACCACTGATTATTTTCCTGTGCCCGCATGCTCCAGTATGTGTTATTCCTAACACAGTCAATCCTGGGAGCCGACACTCTGCGTAAGTGTCTAGACGATACCCCTGAATGAACTCCAATCAATCCGTGTTTGCCCTCCACGATAAACTGGGTTCATTGTGCAGGTGTGGATGAAGCACTAATCTATGAAAAGGCAGAAAATAAAAGATTCCCATTTCAAATCGAGACTTTATATACTGTATAAAATTTTCTTTTCAATTGTCATTTCTGATGACGTCCGGCTAACGCTGTGACTAAATGGCGGCCGTGCCGATAAAGAGCCCTGGCGAATGGAATTGAACTGAATTGCGTAGCGAGCCGAGGTCCTGTTAGAATCTCATTATGTGCATGAGTGCGGGTCGGGGTGACTGAACGCTTTCATTCAAAGTCACCACAAAGTGCGCGGCGGTGCTTCTGACCTCGCTTTCCCTCACGTGCGCCGCCTTCTCGGGTTTTAGCCTGGATGTGGTGTGCCGAGAGCTTTCCTTTGTGAGTGCCAGGAGTGGAGGATTTCACGTGGAAACTGAGTTTCTGAGAACCCAGGATTCGGTATATACTGTAAATATGACGGGTGTTCGAGTCAAAGCGGGACTTTTGATGAAAAGACATAACCGTTACGAGAGGCCTTTATTTCCTCTATATGATCTCCTGCTACACTGATGCACTTACCCCAGAGTTTCACTAGTGCTTGGACACCATCAAGGTTTTCTCAGTACTCCGGAACCATGATCGGACTGGATTGCCTGCTTCATTTCTGAAAGGCCGGCCTCCCAGGAACTCCTTTAATGTTTGGTCTTCTGTAAATTGCTTTCATGACTTACATTTTTTTTATCAGAAATCCCGATTTGATTCGAACACCCTGCTGCTTGTATGATGCATTGTGATTACACAATTTGCAAAACTTTTTATTTAAGCGATTAATGTGGTCAGAGGAAGAGACGCTTGTGGAGAGACACAGGATCGGATGTGATATAGGACCTCTGGACACTGAGGGTTTAGGAGCGCTGGGGCTTGAACTTTTAAACTTCTGATCAGTCCTTAATCAATTATGTCATGTTGCTCTTGTTTTCACATTCACACGTGCACTTCATGTTGTCTTTTTTTACAGTACAGCGGAACCTTTTCAGGATTGTAACTTGATCTGCGGACATTTTGCAAAAAACTGTTTTCTTTTTACTTCAGCCAATCAAATGAGTGCTTTGATTCTTTTCAAAGGTAAAGTCCAGGTTCATTTGTTTTATTTTTACTTCATATTTTTTATTAATTATATTTATATGAATATTTTTGGCTGAGTTTCCATTATTTCTTATGAAATAAATTCGCTTATGATAAATGAGTGCTTTGATATACAAGCACGCTTCCAGAACGAATTCTGCTCGCAATCCAAAATCTGTACCTAGCTAGTTTTAGTTAATTTAATTGATGGTGTCAGTTTAGTTTGTCTTAGCTAGTCAGCTAATTAGGTGTCTTAATTAGCTAATTAGTTTTCATTTAGGTATTTGGCAGACGCCCTTATCCAGAGCGACTTACATGTTTATCTTATTTAACATCTGAGCAGTTGAGGGTTAAAGGTCTAACAGTGACAACTTGGTGGTCGTGGGGTTCGACCCTGGGACCTCTTTCGTTTCACTGTGTACTGAACTGTATATGGTTAAAATGACAATAAAAGCCTTTTGTCTTGTCTTAAGCAACCCTAGAACAGGCACTACAGTTCCTGCTAAGCCTCTGGTTCCTCTCTCAGCTGGAGAAAACCCAAGGCTTTCATTTTCCTCATACACACCTTACATACAAAACTCCCCTCGGAGCATTCCTTCACGGACACGGACACCGTACACAGGCTGAAATAACGGACCGAGAACTGGTTTATGATCGAATCAAACACTGTAAGATCCACACCCCTGGTGGTCACCACATGGGGCTGAGGTAAACCCAGGCCTGTGTGCTTTCAAGCTTTTTTTCCTCTGAACTGTGGAAAATCCTGTGGAAAGCTTTGCAGTGCGTGTGTGTGTGTGTGTGCGCGTGTGTGTGTGAGTAGCTTTATAAGGATGTCCTTGACTCTGCTGACCTCCCTGTCTCTCTCCAGCAGGGCCAGCATCCTGTCAACCTCTCGCTGGAGCTCATCAATCTGGACTTCTTTCAGACGCTCTTCTTCTGCCTACACACACACACACACACACACACACACACACACACACACACACACACAGGGGTGAGGCACACTGGGAGTGAACGCTGGTGCTGTTAAGTGTCAAGCGGATGCCTTTACATAATACATATCGCACCTTTGAAACGATCCATTAGCGCGTGGCGGTGTGAGAAGCGCTAAATGAGCTCGCGCGACCCGACGGAAAAAGACACGATATCCTCTTGTGTGTGTCTCCGTGTCTTTCGTTCCGATTGGGAGTCAGAGGAGCCCGTCCGTTCAGGCCCGGGAGGCCTGGTATGAAATCACACTCGGGCTCCATCTCTCGCCCCCCTACCGCCCCTCCCCCCCACGCGACACCGCTCTGCTCAGACATCATCTGATTTATAATTTTAATACGTCTAATTTCCGGCCACGGCTTTTCTCGAAACGCCATTTTCCAATTTGCGTCGAAGAGCGTGAGCATTTTTCTTAATGTGGCTTATGACAAGCGTCGGCGGATGTGCAATTTACGCGTGAGGTCCTGCAGGGCAGGGGCGTGGCCGCGTCTGTGTTTGTCTTCATCGACAAACCGTGCTGTGTTTTTATTCCACTGGTGGGGGGGGGGGGGTTTAGGTTTGATGGGGGTAAAACTGTCTGCAGGAAATTGTGTGTAATCTCATAATTACATTTCTCATAATAAGAATTATGACGGTTGTAACGATAATGTATTAAAATATGCATTACTATTAAAAAGCGAGGAAGGGAACGCGGGGAGCGGCTTCGGATCCCGTACATGAATATTTATGATAATTAAACCGAGGTGTGCGCTCCTCAATATCTTACCCACTAACAGGGGCTGTAAAGCGAGAAGTGGAGTAATAGGTGCGAGCTGCTTTTACCCTCAGGGTGGCGTTGTGCAGCTCCTCTCTGATTCGCCTCAGCTCTCTCTGGCACGCGCCGTCTCGGACCTGCAGCCCGGCGTGGGCCTTCTGGAGACTCCGCAGCTCCGTGGTGCTCTCCTGCAGCTAGACACACACACACACAAGAGCGATTATAACACAAGCAAGTGTTCAATGAACAAAAAAAAAAAAAAAAAAAAAAAAAAAAAAGAGAGAGATGATGTATAAATGGAAATACATTAAGTAAGAAAGGATTTAAAGAAAGACAGTCTGGATCTGCAGGTCTCCGATCTCTGGGTTTAAGCCAACGCTAAGTTTTAACTGTGTTGAACAAACTTAAAAAAAAAATAAAAAGATAACTCATGACATATTATTTAAATAGTAACCGATCTTGAAACAAACGTTATACTGAAGAAAAAAAATTATCTAGAAACTAGAAATTATGACAAGACTTGAAAGAACTAAAAAAAATTTTAATATAAAAGATTTTAATCTAGAAATAATAATGTAAATTCAACATATTGAGTCAAAATACAGTAAAATGATTGAAAAAAAGGCAAAATTACAAGATTAAATATTGGGATAAAAAGTCAAAATATTAAGATAATAGGGATTTATAAAACTAAATATTTTAATCTAGAAATTATAGTAGGAATTTTAGATAGTGAGTCAAAATAAAATTATTGGGAAAAAAAAGTTTAAACTGAGCAAAGTCAAAAGATTTGGGTATTAAGTAAAGATTTGGGGATAAAAAGACAAAATATTGGCATGTGTCAAACTTTCGAGATAAGTCAAACATTTTTGGAGAAAAAGTCAAAATACTGAAACAAAAGTCTAGAGATTGAAATAAAAAGTCAAAATATTGGGATAATGTCACAGCAATGAGATAATGAGAAAAATAAAGACAAAAAAAAAACAACAACACAAAACCCTGAGATAATAAACCAAAATATTAATATATATTAATTGTAAATGTCGCAGTTCAAACGTTATAGTATTATTATACCGTAGTAAGTATTTAAAACAAATACATTTTTATTTGTGGAATTTTTTATTTTTTTTTAATCTGCTATAAATTTTCATCCACTGTAAAAACACCAATAAATAAATAAATAAATAAAAGAAACTTATTCCAAAAGAAGAGAACTTGTGTGAAAGTGTGATACGCTGGGCGATAACTGAAGCCCCTGCGGCGCGTCGCTCAGGGGCGCCACCTGTCGAGGTTTTTGCAGGACTGTCACCTTTATACCTCATGTACCCCGGAGCATGAGCACCGCCCTGTGTACGAGTTTATATAGCCTTATATAGCCTCACATTGCCACAATGGTAAGGTACAATAAGGTAAAAAGACCTGAAATGCACCGATCCCTCACTCATCTCCACCTGACCTCCATCACGCGTCGCTCTCAACACCATTAACGCCACCTCCTCCCGTCCCGCCACGCCACCGGAAATAAAAAATGAAAAAAAGAAAGAAAAAGAAACAAACAGGAACAAGTTGTCAGAAAAGAAATTTCAATTCATCCAGTCCCCTTATACAGGAGCGCAGGGAGCTCGGTGAAGAGCGAGCGGATGGGGATCAATAGTGTTTAGACAGCGGAGCAGATTTTCTAAGCGCCAGATCAATAGCAAAGAGAGAGGAGAAAAATACCCCGGCTTTTCTTTGGGTGTTGTAGTAAATACGAACAAATCAGTGGCCTTAGGCTAAATGGATTGACCAGCTGTTTCCGACTCCTGCGCTGTAAATAAAGATCTATCGGGAAGCTCTGACGGAGACCTGGAGGAGTGGAGAGGGAGCGCCGCTGCGCCACAAGCGCCTCCAACACACGCACGCACTCGCATCGACGTGAGCCACGAACAACGGGGGACGGAGTGGGCACGGTGTGGTGTGTGTGTGTGTGTGTGTGTGTGTGTGATGCGCAAAAATAAAAAACATATATATAACTCATACACCCTGCTTACTTTGCAGCAAGTAAAAAAAAAAATAAAATAAAAATGATTCTTGAGTGTCCTGCTGTTTTATTTTTACTATCAAGTTCTTTTTTTTTTTTTTTTTTTGAGGCCATTCTATCCATGAAAACAACTGAGAAATAAAAAGGACAAAAAAAAAAAGCAACTTATTTCAAATAATGAATTCATTTCATTGTAACAACAACGTTTAATATCGATATTTCCTCCACTACGTGTGTGTGAGCTGATTTTTCGTGTCTTGTTAAAGCTCTAGACTTAAACGAGACACACTTCCTGTAATATTCAGACTGTATGTGTATGGAACAGGATTTCATTTCTCACACACACACACACATTATTATTATTCTTAAAAAAAAAAAAAAAAAAACGAACACTTTTGCGCCCGTCGTCTTACGGCTTTTTGCCAGAAGTGAAGATGTGTCCTTGGGCAAACGAGAGAAACTTCACTTTCTGCACACCAGCGGGAACGAAAGAGCCGAACCTGATCACTTCAGCAACTTCGCTCTAATTACTGGCGGCTCTGCGAGCTCGGGGCGAGCGCGCCGGAGCTGAGCGAGCGTGATATATGGAGGCGCTTGAAGGCCGCAGCCTAAACAAAAACACCTCGGCCAGGCCAAAACAATAAAGCGCGGCGCTGACTTCGCTCCGAATGAAAACATTCATCAATATAAGGGCAGAGAAATATGGAAATAAAAGTGCCGGCTCCGTATTGGCCGCTCGGATCGGCTCGTCTCGGCGCCGGGAGCCTGAGCCCGTGTTTGCTAAAGTGACAAGGCTTGAGGAAGTGTCTAGCTCTGGCTAATATTCAGTCCATCTCAGGAGCTCATCTGTTAGAAGTCCACACACACACACACACACACACACACACACACACACACACACACACACACACACACACACACACACACA
>JAQQZT010000007.1:25537614-25563946 GCA_030068275.1 Clarias platycephalus
ATGATATACTGCATTATGTGCTGATCTCCACTTTTAATCAGAGCTGTGTGTGTGAGTGTGTATATGTGGTTCTATGAAAAAAAGGGGGGGGGGGGTTATTGAAGAATTTGTGTGCAGGCAATAAAGGGAGAGAGCATGTGTGTATTAAAGACTGTCAGGATAAAATGCTGATGTACAGCATATTGCTTTCACTCTTTCTCCACTCGCCTCCTTTGTGATCACCAGGCAATTACTGGAAAGAAAAAAATAAAAAAAAGCGTAGCGTCGCCTTCTTTCTTGTCCTCCCTAACTTTAATTGCTTAATGCATCCTTTACTGTCACGCCACTCCCACAATGCTCTCTGGTATACAATGCCTGCTTCTCCGTAATTACCCCCAAACCTGCAAAGTGAAGAAAACATCATGAACTACTGCACACAGTCCACACACACTGAACAGACGCCGATATCTGCTTGTGGTCACAGATTACAGATAACATGGTGCCACTTTTTATTTCTAACATCAGCTTAAGATTGTTAAGATCAGGACGATGTTTCTTCTATCTGATTGAAATCAGTCTGATTAGAGATTTCCAGTTTAACTATCTACGTACATCATAAGCAGTTAATAAGGAAATCTTTTTTTTTTTTTTTTTTTTTTAATGCCGAAAGTGATTCTGTCGGCTGTGAAACCTTGTTGATGTACAGTACAGTGGTCCCGCATCATAGGCCTTGAGAATTTTGCATACGAGTGAACATACAGCAGGTTGCGCGTACGTCCGGGAGCCGTTCGAAACTTGTTTGCGTCAGTGGAAATCCAAGCGAAGCGGGTTTACATTTTTTGGTGATTTTTTTTTTTTTTTTTTGCATTTTGTGCAAGACTTATTGAAGACGTAGCACCACGGGTCCCGAGAATGTTATCAAGGACGGTAGAAAGAAAAAAAAGGAAGTCACTTTCATGTTTTCGTTTTTTAAACATTTAAAACTCATTCAAGTCACATGACCACGAATCGGGTAGATATCCGAACTATGACCGCATATGAACCGGACTCAAATCTGTTGTGAAAAAGATCAGATTTGTGCGTCCAGAAGGTCCTAACAAAAAACGGTGATGTGAAAGTAACCTCTGATTGGTGAGATTCTTTACTAATGAAAAGAGGGTTTCATGTCAACGCTGTCAAAGTAAATGAAAACAGCTTCCAAGTGACGCAACAGAAAAGAGTTTGCCCGAAGATGCCACAGCTACAGGTGAAGTGACACAGAAAGCACAACTCACTCGGTGAGCTCATGTATGCAGAAGAGGGCGGATAGCACTTTGTTGTGATTGTTAAGCAGCAGTACAGTTTTCAAAGAAAACATCCAGCGGTCTTGGAAGAACCATGTGCCAGCCTTCACCTTTCCTGGCTGGTGGTGGTTATGTACCATGTGACAGCTAGCTTGCTGTAGGCTTCTCTATAGGCTTCATTTCAGCAAGGTTAGGCTGATCTCAAAGATATACGCAAACGTAGCCGACACTCGTGAGCGATGTCACTCTGCTAAAGCAGACCTGGCTCATATGTTTTGGGCCCCAGACTGTTTGATTCAGCTATATTCAAAAATTGTGTGTGAGGCCTACAGTATGTCGAGCATGTGTCCGGTCCGGCTGTTTTTGGTGTACCTGAGCAAGGCGTGGTCAAGTCCAAAAACTGTTAAGATGCTTGTGCAATGTCTTTTGCATGTCTCTTGCCTGGGAGAAGAATATTAATTGATTGGAAATCAAGTAAACCACTTTCAATTTCACTCTGGCTTAGTGTTGAAATTGGAGAACATTTAATATATTTTTTATAGAGGATCCACCAAACGTTTTCATTCAGTACGGACTCCAGTGATCTCATAATTAGAAAATCTGATAGTGTATCTAAAAATCTAAAGCCTGGTGTAGCAGATAACGTAATCAGACATAATGATATAAATTATTTCCTCACTGTTAGTAATATTTTAACTTTGATATTGTCATTTTTCATTTTAGCCTTTTTTTGTGTGTGTTCTGGGGGGTGGGTTGTGTAAAAGGGATAAAAAAAATAAATAAAAAAAAGTAAAATCAAGAGGAACATTGCTAACTCTTTTTGTAACTGTGTTCTTCCTTCAATAAAAATATATTAGTAAAAAACAATAGAGAAAGGAAATGAAATGTCATATTTTCGAAACTCGGGTTCAGAAACAGACTAAGTTTGGGAAAAGAAATTGTTAATATAACTCACATTTGAGTTGCAGTGAACAAGTCAGTGATACACCAAAGAAGGAGAGGAAGCGAACACACTACTAGACAGTCACATAAAGACAAGCACACACACACATATACACACACGCTATTCTCGTCCTGACAGCAGCTACAAGAGAAACCGTTATAAAGCAGGATCCGATCATCCGCGCCGGAACGACCGAGCGCAGTAAAAATTCCTCTTCTTTAATTAACTTTTACGGCTGACAGAGAGGACACGCTGACACCCGTCCTACGCCGGGCTGCAGTTTATTACACTCCCACCACTCATCATATACACCAAGGAGTGTCTACTGTTCCGGTGTGTGTGCACGTCTATACGACGTATAAAGAATTAAAAAAAAAAAAAAAATTAAATATAAAAATAGTGTGAGATACGTGAGATACTGCAACCTCCCGGAGGATTTTCTTACATCCGCTCTCGCTGTCGCTTTGACAGGCGAGGCCCAAAGTTTCAGAAAAGGAACTCGCACACTTTCTCAATCTCATAAGTCAAATATTCATTACATCACCACCTGCGCACACCTCGAACCAGACGGACCTCGCCGTCTACGCGGGGACGGGCTCGTCTAAAAATACTTTCGCGAAAAAAAAAGAAGCCGCGGGTCATTTTGGGCTGAAAGATTCTCGCCACTTGTCGAGGACTGTAATTAGCGCTGCTCTGTTAGCGCCCAGCTATCTCCTGCTTCGGCAACAAAAGCGAGCTTGATCTGATCAAGATGTGAAACGCGAGCCTGCCGGCTGTGGCGGATATTAGTCTACGAACTGAGCCGTTCTGGGGGTTTTATGTGGGGAGGGTCATCCAGAGAGAGTGCTTTTTATATCTGGTTTCATCCACTATACCTCAGAGTCTATAACAAAGCAAACAAAAAAAAGAAAGAGAGAGAGAAAGAGTAAATAAAACGTATGACCTCCTGACTGAACAAAAAAGGAAACACACCGATGTTAGTGAGGCTAATACTCAGTGGAGTGTTTTTCTCGAAGTGGTGAATCTCTTTGATTTCTCTCATAAGCAATAATTTAGCTTTTTAAAAAAAATGTAAAGAGATAAATACAGTAAATCCAAATAATGAATCCTCATGTTGCTCTACAGTACTGTATGTCTAGACAGTGGTGGCCAAAAGTATTGACAAGTGAAAGTCTTGAATGTTTTAGATCGAGAATGATGAGATCAAGATCATGCGCAATAAAATCTCTATTCACCAATCGATATTTAGTATGACGTCATTTATTCTTCAAGGCCTGGAGTCAAACAGACGTCTGCAGGACTCTGTAGCTGCTTGACTGCTTCATGAAGATCATGTACTGTACCAGAAGACCAATCGTCACTGCTCCTGCTTTCTTCACCATCATCCGACCGTTTGCTATCGGGTTTAGGTCTAGAGATGATCCAGGCCACGGCTCCAGAACCTCAACACCATCCATCACAGCCAGTTTTTCACTAGTTTTCTTAAACGCAGCTCTTCAGCCACATTTGATCTATAATACATGGCATATACTGTCTTAATACTTTTGGCCACCAAAATGTAGTTAGAACCTCAGAAAGTGTAAAAATGACTCAATTTAAACGTTATCTTAAAGGCATTTATTTATATAACTGTTAAATACACTATTAATCAAAAGTTTGGACACCCCTTATTCTAACTCCATGGTCTTCCCTGATTTTTATTTCTTTCTACACTGTAAAACAATCCTGTCTCCTTTAAACAGTTGATATTGAGATGCATCTGCTCCGTCTTATGATCTGTAAATCCTTCATAACGGCTCTAATCTGCGGTGCTGTTTGTTAATTGGTGATTTCTGAGGCTGGTGACTCTAAATGAACGTCTCCTCTGCAGCAGAGGTCAGTTTCGGTCTTGTTTTCCTGGGAAGGTCTTCATGAGAGACAGTTTCATCATCATGGAGCTCGATGGGTTTCGCAAATGCACTTGATGCAAGAACTTTTCCAGAACAGCTGACCTCCGTGTCTTAAAATAACAACTGACTGTTTGTTGTTGTTGTTGTTGTTGTTGTTTAATTACCTAATGCTATGTGTCATTTCATAGTTTTGAAATCTGCAGTATTTTTCTAGAATGTAGAAAATAAATCACGAAAAACGAAACAAAAACAAAAAAAAACATTGAAGTGGAAGTTGTGTACAAATCTATGACTGGTACTGTACATCATTTCAGGTCATTTCATTTGCACATTTCTTTCATATCTTTCAGTTCAACAAAATGCATGATCACTTAATGGCACATTTTTGCTAAAAAAAAAAAAAAAAAACGCATCCTTTAAAATGTTTAAAGGGTCCAAGCATTTTTGTTTTGTTCTGCTTTTACTGAGGCATGCACGGCTTTATTTGGTCTTTGATGGTATCGGAGCTCTTTAAGATCATGGAAGAAGAAGGAGAAGAAGAAGAAAACCACTTTAAATTCTGATATTGCTTGGCTGAGGATTAAATTTCCTTTCAAGTCCTTATTTATAAATATAATCCAATGCTGAAATAATGTTCTGAATGAAATATTAGCGAATTGATAAACAGCACATCTTCAGAATCTAAAGACATCAGACAGAAGATCGGGACTACAAAAATAAATGCGTTTGTAACGAGTGACTGGGACATTCCTGGACTTTTAACGCTGCTTGGGGCAGTTTTCGAGAGGAACTGTAAGATGTAGCTCATGTACGTCAAGTCGTAAAGGCGAGAGGAGTCGGTGCGGGTCCGATGCAGCATGGCTACACTTGCTCTTTATTGACTTCCTTTATTGATTTTCTGAAGGAGTGCAGCATTTGAGAATCACCACAACTTTTAATCCGATGTGTTGATTGCGTGTTATTGAGATCGGTGCTAAGCAGCTGCAGAGGTTTAGAATAAACCCATAAACCTAAATCTTACTTCACTTCACTTCACACAGCGCCAGTAAAAACTACCATCCATCCTCCCAGGGAAAAAAAAGAAAAAAAAAAAAAGAAGGTGGATTACACGTAGGAGTGATTATGTGGCCCCTGGAACGGCAAATAAATCCAATTTATCCTGAGAGATGATTTATGCCGGGCTGCGGCCTCATTATTCCGCCGGCTCGCGTGCACGCGCCCTCCCTTCAGCACCCTATTCCAGAACCTTCCATCAGGCCTCTGGAGTTTCACCCAAACTTTGGGAAATGCTAGCTAGCCGCGCTCGCTGAGGGGTTATTATAGGACCCTGATGTGGGGTGATGAAGAATGGAAAAAGTGCTTAACTGGGTTATTAGCGCAGAGGCCGCGATTAAAAGTGTCCTCGGTGATGAGGTCTTAAAGCGACGCGGCTCTTGGCCTGGCCTGATGATTGATGGCACGGGATCGGTGATTAGACATGCAGGGAAGGGCTACTGCAGTAATCCGGTCCTCCTGCAGGAGCTCGGTGTGTCGTCCTCTTCTCTGCTCCTCTCCGTCTGCCTGCTGTAAACTACTTTACTGCAGCATAGCAAGCTTCACGGCTATGGAAAACGGAAAAGGAAAAAAAAACTAAACAAGAGAAAGACGGTGGACGTGTACGTATGTAATTCTGGGGAGAGGTGAACACCGGGGCTGGTTACCGCAGCCTGTCTTTCTCTCCCGCGTGCAGAAATGCGACGGTTCTCAGGAAAATGAATTCTGTTGTCACTTGGCGTCAACTCACAAGAGGATTGGAGGAGAGGCTGCTTGCACGCGCGTGACTATCCGTCTCATGCCTTCCTCCGCCGCCGCTCTGTCAATTTTTGCTGCAGGGAGATACGGCAACGTGTCGAGCTGATGAATAATAAAACAGGACTTGCGAGGAAAAAGGAGGGAAAGAAAGAAAAGAAAAAAAACAACACCGTCCTTACAAACACACTCTGCAGCACGGAGTGCATTAGAGAAACAACAGCCCACAATAACGCCATAAATAGAAAGACAAATCTGAAGCCAGTCTGGAGTAAAGACTGTTTTTTTTTGGAGGATGATGTATGGATATAGTGGTGTGTGTGTGTGTGTATGTGGAACTCCAGCCATGACAGCACACAATTATGTAGAGGGAAGTTGGGTAGAGCTCCGGGGTGTTTAGTGCGTAATGTTCCGATCTGAGATTCATGAAAGACCTGGCGAGGAAGCTTAATGATCATCTGTTCTTCAACTTACAAACAGAGGAAAAGCAGCAGAAAGGAATCCATTTCTCATGCAACGACGATAGTTCCACAAACCCGACATGCTGAAAACACGCCGGAAAGCATGGTGGGGAACGGTCCGGTTATCCATCCAAGTCCAGAAGTATTTGGTGTACACGTTGCTTAAATATTCGGAAAGTTCCCTGGAAGTTTTGTAACAGGTGATGTAATGACTTTCCACGTTAGTAATAACTAATAAAAGCAAAAGCTACATTGAATTGTAAAGGTTTTTATGATTTGGTTTTGTATGAATTGACATCAAAAAAACAAAACCAACTGGAACTTCCTGAGACTTCAGTGAGACGGTCATTAGACGGTACTATAGTACTAATGTTAAAGATCATTGTATGTCCTGGTAGAAAAGCCTTTTTCAAAGACTGCGAGGCCACACTGCACCACCAAATACTGACCATTACACCCCATGTGTGGTTCTTTTCGAGACAAAGTTGAAAGCACACCATCTAGAATGTCTTTGCATTAGACGTTTTAAGGAAGAGAATGAGACCGATGATATTTGGCAGTAAACAACAAAGAAGAAGAAGAAGCACGACAATGCCCCTAAGCGCCATGAAGACATGGTGTGTTACAGTAGGGTTGGAGTTGAAGAACTCGAATGTCTCGCACAGAGCCCTGAGTGAACTCAACCCCCACTGAACACCTTTAGGTTGGAACTGGAACGTCCTCGACATCCTGACTGCAAGACCTGACCTCACTGAGAGCGTTTGTGGGGACCCGGGATCGCTTTTGAAAACACTTGACCACAAAGTCTGGTTCGTTTTGATCAGTGAGAACACAAGCGTTCCAGGCTTGGGAACCGTTGGTCTCGAGAACGCTACGGTCCATCATTTCTAGGTTACAGTACAAATCAATTATGGTTACCGTGAAATTCTTGTAGCTGAACTAAGAGAACACAAATTCCCCTCCGAAATCCTTCCCAGAAGACTGGAGTGCATTTTAACGGCAAAGGAGGATCAAATCTGGGACGAGATGTTTACCAAGCACATGTACAGTAGGCGCGATGATCAACCGTCTAAAAAAATGTCTTCTGAATATATAATGCAAACACAATATGGGTTCTCATTCATGTTGCACCTTATGAAACAACAACAGGATGAAGGCGCGATATTTTCCGATCCGCTACAAGTATCTCCCCTGACCTCATGAATGACGAAGTGCTCTGACATTCAGTAGATCCAGAACACGTTAACCGTTAACCTGAAAGTGTCCACCATCATTCATTCCGAATCAGTGTAGAAAATCTCTCCAGAGCTGCCGTGGCACTACGATGTAACAAAAATAAAGAATCTGGCTGTGGGGACATTGAGAGCGTTTTAAAATGAGGACAACAAAAGCGGAATGATCACACAGATTAGAAAGGAGTAAGAGACTGAATTGCCTGATAGGAACGAGAGAAAAAAAAAAAAAAAAAGAAGAAAAGAAAGAAATTAGGTCATTATGTACATTGCCGGCAACCCGAACTCTTACGTGTTCCCATCTTGGATCCCATCAGGTGTCAAATTGGGATGGGAATGAGAGAGAGGAGCGAGAGCTGCAGCGAAGAACTCATCAAAACACAATCATGTCTTCAGCCAGACCACAAACTAACCACATGTTCGCACATTCTCACCTCAAATCTAAGCAGAACACAACTCTAACGTCAAATCAATGAAGTGAAAGAGGAACCAAAGAGGAACAAGCGAAAGTGAGACATGTCCTCCAAGGGTCTTCTGTCCATTGGTAGCCTGAATAATCAGCAATTCAAGTGCTTAACCCAAACTCGTATCTTCTCAAGTGTCAGGAAGCATAAAGTTAGCTGTAGCTTGGGACAGGTAGGTCCTGTGATCTGGTTCGTTTCCCTCTTTTCTAGGAGACTGAATCCTTCTTCTATTTAAAGTTGCCAGCAGATGAGATCAGTCTCAGTCTGAATCACATGGATGATGATCTACTGACTGGCGACGATGTTAGCATTAACGTCGCTCCTCCTTTTGTCAAGTCTATCCAAGCAAAGCATCTCCATTTTCATAATTTTCCTTCCTCAGGTATGAAATATACAGCCGGCAGATTTTATTAATATTACATTTTATTTTAACACAGCTTTGTTTTTGAAGAACAAAGCCAACGTCTGCCAACGTTCTGACAGAAACGAGACGATGCCGACGAGGTCTCGGATGAACATCAGCCTGATTCATAATGCGTTTCCTTAATCATACACGAGTAAAAACATCTAAAACGAAGGGTAAACAGCCTGCACGTGACGGTTGTCAGGCTGTGCAAGAATCATCCGCATTGCTGCATTACGGGATGACAGTCATGGAGAAGGTGAATTTGTGCAAACGAAGCGGCAAGGCGAATATTTTCTTGGAAAAACAAACCGAACGGATTTTAAAAGAACACCCTTCGGGCTGAAAGTGAGAAGCTGTCATGGCGTCCTCCGCTGTTAAGTGCTGTCCGACTCTCCGAGGCGGTACTCGTGTTTTGAATTGTGCTGTTTTGTTTTTCTTTCACAACGACAAAAATCTCCATCCCTTAGTTCCAAGATATAACTCTGGACAAGATGTCACCCCTGCGGTTTAGTCATGCAAGAGAACATCAGAAATTACAGAGCAGGGATGACTTTTACACTCTCGCTCTCCTGCTGTATTACGGTCGCTCGGCTTCAGCCTCACGCGCAAATATGTCGTGTTCACAAGCCCCGGGATCTGAAGTGTTCACTTTCAGCTGAAATGACACATGGAGGAGATCCTCGCACGGCTATCAGAGTCATAAAAGTGCCTTCAAACTGCCATCAAACTCTAATAGCTCCTGCGGCTTTCTAACTGCAAATCACTAACTGTAGAGACACAAGTACACAAATACACACTCCTGCGTTCAATTTGTCAGCATGCGCGGCGTGCGTGGCGCCGCATTCGGAGACGGTGTCCACCTAACCCGCCATTTATTTAAAAAAATAAATAAATAATAATAAAAAAAATAAAATAAAATAAAAAACATCAGCAGAGCTCTTCAGGACTCAAATACCCACTCTGCGCAAGAAAACAAGAAGAAGAAAATAAAAAGTGAGGCAATTGAGGACAAAAGTATAGCGAGGAACAAAAGAAAAAAAAATCCTACTTTTGAAAATCTTTGTCACACCGAACCAGAAAAAGGATTTTTTTTTAAAATGCTGACGGGCAACGCTAGCGCGGTAGGTGGTGATGCGATGTCAAACTCCTCGATAATAACATCGAGTGGTGCAAGCAGCAATACGGTCAGCGTGAAAAATGACAAACAGAAAGATTAATGGGTGTGGAGTAATAAATGAAAAGATGGAAGGAACTACTCCTGGCTAAAGGTTACACCTCTGGAGGTCTTGTCCAAAATGTCTGGCTGTAGTGTAGATTATAGTGTTGGAGCCTTAGACTCATAAAGCCGCTTCGTCAAACGCCCGAGTGGTGTAACTCAAAAGGGTGATCAGAGATGTACATTAGTTATTTATTTATTCTTTATTTGGGATTTTTCCAGATTTTTGTATCCAATTCCCTCCCGTCACTAGGGGGCTCCCACATCAAGGCTACTACTCAATCAGGGAGGGCCGAAGACTATCGCATGTTACCTCCGAACGACGTTACCGCATCTTTTCGAATTTTTCACAACTATTCGCTCCTTCCGCTTGCGTGAGCTCACAGACGCCCGTGATTGGCTGTAGAGTCGTGATTGATGTAAGAGCGCTAAGTGCCTCCCATCCCTCCCCTCTCAGAGAGCTGATTGGCCGACAGGCTGACAGGCCCTCGGCTGCAAGAGGCTACAGCAGCACCCGGGAATCGAACTCGCGATCTCCGGATGATAGGGCGAGCACTTTACCATTACTTTTGATTCATTTTAACCAGCTCTATTTCTTAAAGATTTTGGATTTTTTAGATCTAACTATTAAAAAAAAAAAAAAAAAAAAAAACCACAAATACTGGGGCACTTGTTTTTGTTGGTTGTTTAAATATTATGTATTGTACAAAGCAATAATATTTTTCTTTTCCGGCTCCACACTCCAGTCCAGCAGGTGGTGGTATTGCACCAGCTACCCATAAACTACAATGAAGTAGAAGAAGCAATGATTTTGCAAAAACCTGAGTATCTTGCAAGTACTCCATTTTTGTAAGGAATTAGTTTGTTTCAGAATGTTTAACATTTGTAGGTCTACATTTTGAATTTTGAATCGATTTAGTGAATCAAACTGACCAACAAAATACTGCTTAAATAGAATCGATTCAATCTCACACTTCTACTAAAAACATAAAAAAGTGATACAAACCAGCACTCTTACACTACACATCAGCTATATATCAGCTTCACAATGTGTTCACTTTCAAGGGAATTTTTCAAACCCTTTTTTTAATGACTGATTTTAATGATTCTGTACGTTTTTATTTATGTGAACTTGGCTTGTGATGAAAAATAAAATACACAATGGCTACATGCCTGTTTGTACAGTGGAACCTTGGATAAGGTTGAAGCATAATTCGTTCCGGAAGCGGACTCGTATTTCAAAACACTCGTAAACCAAATCGGATTTTCTCATGAGAAATAATGGACACTCAAATTATTCGTTCCACAACCCAAAAAAATAAATACATAAAAATAATTAACACAAAATATTAAGTAAAAATAAAAATTAACCTGCACTTTATCTTAAATCCTGACAGATAAGTGTTTCCGTTTGTGCTATTTGCGCTGTGTGTTGCACGGTGTCCAATGACGTGCAACACACAGACACAAAGAGCAGACCTTGAGCAGAGAGAGAAAATGGATCTTTAACCTCTCTAATGAGACTTGCTTTTGCTTTACACGCGCGCTGCACACACACGCATACAGACACAAAATAAGATATGTTTTACACGCACACACATGGTCACAGTTTTACAGTAAACAGTACACATGTGCAATTATACCAGTAAGAGACGAGCACTAAGACCCAGCAGGGGAGACGATTACCCACAATTCCGCAGCGCAAGAGAGAAAAAACATTGGCTCAGTTGTGATCAGCATGATGCATGAAACTCGGTACTCGTAAACCAAGACTTGTTCTTTTTTCAAGTCAAAAGTTATGTGTGTGTGTGTCACTGGCAAAAAAAGGGCTGAGCTCATACACCATTGGTTGAGCTTCCTCACACCTGCATGTGTTTGCATATGGAAGGACAAAAACAGGTGTACGTTCACGTGGGCGCGTTTTATTTATTTGTTTTCTTTCTTTTCACCTAAAAACTTTTGCTTCAATAATTTACACAGATAATTTCCTGGCCAGGCAACAGAGCAGCGAAGTTCAAATATAGATAGATAGGCAAGTCTGTTTGAGCGTGTAGGTGTGTGTGTGTGTGTGTACACATGGTCCCTGGAGTGAGTTGCATGAATCGAGAATCAAATTTTTTTTTCTCTGCGCTCTCGCTTTTTCGCCTCGTCTCGGCTCAACTCGACGGGATTGACTGCCCTGGAAGTAAGACGACTCCTGTGTAAACTTTTCCAGGCCTGAAGCTGCGTGTAAGTTCAGATAAAAGCTCTGCTGATCACGCAGGAGGTGTGGGGAACATGTTCTACGCTGATTTCACCATCGCACATGAATCACACATCGCTGCAAGTTCGGGTCCGGGCTCGGCTTTGATTTAAAGTTCTCTTCTGCGTGAGCTTTAGGAGTCGTACCTGACTAGCACTGCAGATAAAAAAATCAAATCGACTAAAGTTTTTTTTTTTTTTTTAATAAGGTGGTAATTAACTTTTAAAGCTTTTTTTTTCAGGAGAAACTGGGCCTCAAAGCAGCAACTCGTGAGGTTAGAAGGTTTTTTTTGTCGTTACTTCACTGCAATGTCATTATTAATATTACTAATTTAAACAACATGAACTCTGAAGGTTCTTATATTGTAAACAAATATACAATGATTGTTAATTGAAGATAGACTAAGTAAAAAATAAAAAATTTTGATTAAAAAAAAAACGTTCCAAATACGTTTTTAATAGTTTTTTTATTACTTTTTTACTAATTTGCATTTTTAATATTTTTTTAATGCTCCTTTTCTCCTCACTGATGTCAAAATCCACCCAACCAAGGACATAAATTAGACTTTTTTTTTTTAGTTTTATTTTACAACATAAAAGTCTGTAAGAGTCTGAATCAGAGCTAAAGTTTTACTTTAAGTTGCACAAAATCCACAAAGGAGGAACGCATGGGGCAGAAAAGATATTCCGAAAACTCTCTCACTCGCTGGCCAGAGAGTCAGTCTGAGATCTAAACCAACTGAGAACATGAAGCTAGTGCTAAATAAATGATTAGATAAATATGTTTAAAAAAAAAAAAAATTATATATAACTTGACTGGATCTGGAAGTTGAGTCGTGTCAACTGGACTACTTTCTCGCTAAGGTAGAAACATTTCATTATTCATTCAAGTAGCGAGATCAAAGTCCAGTTGAACTTCCAGATCACCTCAACCTGGATGACAGAGTCTTCACAGACATAACTTACAGCTCACAAGTTTTATTTTATTGTTGTTTTTGCAAATGTGAGGAACACTTGGTGCTACAGCTAAGTCCTTCGGCTCGATTTGGCATTTTAGGGCACTTTCACATTAGGAACAATTGATTTGTACCGGGCTCAGGACAGATCGCTCGATCCCGAGGCCCTAAAGTGAAAGCCCCCTTAAAATCCACCATGTTTGATTCCCTTCCTGCAGTGAGTCGATTCTTCGCCTGGCTGAAGAGACGAAGTTTCTCCATCTCACACCACACCGCAGCTCAATTATCATCAGGATCGGCAGCATTATAAAAAGGCTCTATTCACGGATGAGTAAAATGCTAGCTGATCAAGAGTAAGGATGATGATGACATCACTGAGGAAGAGTCGACCGCACACGGCTGATTTTCATGATTTGGCATGACGTTTCATTTCAATAAATAAGAAAAGAAGAAGAAAAGGATATAATGGTAATAATAGTAATAATAATCGTATAACACGAATAAAGGGTCAGGCGTGGCGGGTATGCAGAGGACAGTGTTGATTGAAGGGGAGTGGAGAGGGGGGGAAAAAAAATAAAGGAGAAAGACGGGAGCGAAATGGCGGGGGAGATGTAAGTGCACGATTTCCTCGGTGGCGCTGTCACACGTCAGAGCTGTGCTGAATCAAAGCAAGCTCTTTTTGATGAATATAAAGCAGAGAGTCCTGCTGAGAAGCACTCTCGCTCTAATCACGCACCCGCGGCCAGAAAGATGCCCCCCTCCTTCTTCTCCCAAATGAAAATGAAAGCAGAGAGAGAGAGAGAGAGAGAAAAAGAGAGAGAGATGGGGGGGGGGATGCAGAGCACACACCAAAACAACAAAGGCTTACTTTAGAACAGCAATAAACATTCAGCCCCTCCTGAGATTTCAGACCGAAGGGGTGGAGGGGGGGCACGGGGAACGCACCATGAACAGATTTTTAGCCCTAAACAGACAACGCACACCCTCCAGCTCATTCGCTCGACAACAAAACACAGACAGAGTCTCTTTAAATAACAGCCATAGCATACACACACATACACACACACACAAATGGTGCAAGCTGTGAAACAAAGAAGGGTTGGAGCATTGTGTGAAATCTGTGCAGCATTCGACGGATGGAGCTGTGCTCTGGATAAAGAAGTCACATCACAGGAAAAGAAAAATATATCTTTTAATACAGACGCATTATTCTGGGAATATGACGCCTGACTTGCAGAAAGCAAGGAAAAAATAAAAATTCATGGGTTTTACAAGCGAGTTAAAACCTTTCGTTCGACTCTATATCCATGCCTTTGTCCATGTTGCAAACAAAAACAAGCAATAATGAGATTATCATGATTATCACCTGCAATTAATTAATATTAGAATCAGAAAAGGTTATTCTTTTCCCCTTATCAGTGCGGCATTTCACTCACCTCTACTCTTTCAAAAGCGCTTAACTGGTGTATGTGTGTATATATGTATGTGTGTGCGGGTTTTAACCCCCCCCCTGAGTGTGTCCAGGTGTTTCCGGGTCCCTCTTCATCATCTCCAAGCGCCGGGGTGCACCACACGTGCCACGCTATAGTACCGGTCACCCGGTGCATGCTCACTTCACCTCCATTTTGAGAGGTCACGACCTCGAACCCTGTGACTGCACTAACTACACGTTCAGAGGAGGTGAACAATCACTCCGTCATGGTGGTGTGTGTGTGTCCGTTACCCGGAGAGCCAAGAACTATTGGGGCAGAACTGGTTTGACCAGTTTTTTAATAATAATAATTAAAAAAAATCTTCAGAGCTCTTTAGACAATTTTTTGATCCCAGGTTTATAATAATAATAATAAGATTTATTTGAGTTTTTGGTGTATTTGCTGCAGCCCCTCTTCTTATTTAGATCACATTTAGAGGTTATGTTCAGGATATTTCAATTCTGACAAGAAAAAAGAAAAAACCCTAGATGGTGAAATATCTAGAAATGGCACCCATCAGCAAAAATATGGTATTGGAAATGGGAAAAAAAAAAAAAGTATTCAAAGTGTTCCTGGATCAAATGGAAAGGATGTAAATTGAATTTCTGAGTTGTATTTGAGAGAGGATTAGAGATATTTACATATAAAGAGACTTGTCTGTACTATTACTTTTAAGATTTGCTTTTCATTAGATTTATACCTTATCATATTTTTCTGTGAAAATGTTTTCCTGAATAAAAAACAAATCCGCAGATTTATCCAAGTCATGTTTCAAGCTTTTCTTTCTTTCTTTTTTTTAACAAAAAAAAAAAAAAAAAAAATTACAAACCTTTGCAGTTCATAAGGGAGAAGAACTCGGATGGATTTCGCTAACTGATGCTACTCAATAGTCTGGTATTAGTATTAGTATTGGATGAAGGAAAACTTCTTGTATCTGGCAACACACACACTCGTACCCTTTCCATTACCTCGATGTCTTATTTGTACTCACACCTCATCAACCCCCAAACCCTTCGCTGTTCTTTATCATGTCTCCAACTGCAATCCAGCTAATCTTCCACTGCAATTACCCGTAATTAGGTCCTGATTACAATTGCACAATATTACAATTTATTAGACCGCTTCACTTCTTCAGCGAGCTCACTGCCAGATGTGAGAACATCCCGAGCGGCCTGGACTGAACATGTGGCACATCTGCTGTTAGGCTTTACGCTGTTTAATAACCGATCGGCAATCATCGTGCTGATCAACGTTAAATCTCTAGGATCATCCTTCCGTTCGAATGCAGCGCAAAACTTCATGTGTTGTTCGGATTTCCTCTAAAGCTGTTAATAAAGTTTAGCAGGTGTGTTAAGACTCCAACTTACCTTCATATTTATATATTTTAATAATAGGAATTGTTTTTTATGTTCTGTCCTAACACCCAAAGCGCAGCATCACTGGATATAAGGAATGTTATTAATACAATTAATAATGAAGTCATTTCAATTAATATTTGATATCGGATGAACGTAGGATCTGCAGTCACGAGGAGAGAACAGCTGCCTGCCAAAACCCACATTCAAGCTGTTTCAGCAAGAACACACATCTGATAAAGTTGTGTCATCTTTAACAATACTTTTTTTCTCCTTAGTAATCGGAACAAAAAAATATCTAGTTAAATAAACAAACAAATCATAATCTGTTAATTAGAAATTATGTTTATGGCGTAAAAGCAATATAACTTACCCAAACCACCCAGACTTTACAGTATGATACTAAACAACTGTAAAGCTTTAAACCTTCGTCCATGAACCATGTACTCACATTATTTCTTTCTTTTATACGTTCATGTGTATCTTTATACATAGTCCAATACTAAATATTACTCTTGCCTTTGCAAAGAAGTGAAAATATGGCTGTAGAGGAATCGTATTCTTTAAAATCAACACAAAGGGATGAGTTTTAATCTCGGAGGCATGCCAGACATTACCGTTAAAAACTATACATGCAGCCACATGTAGCGAGAGCAGATGCTGACTTAGGAGGTGTTCAGTGAGTCTGAGGTCAGGGTTCTCTGCAGGGAACTCAAGCTCTTCCACTTGAGCAACCTGCATGATTCAAGGCAATTTTAACCGCTCTTTTGTCGGTTGAATCGATTCACTGAATCAGTCATGGGTCAGCTGTCGATTCCGAATCGATTAACCATATTTTTCATTATTTAGGTAAAGTTACAAACATTAAATTGTCTTTGTTTGTTTTGCCAGAGCTTCTTTAAAGAAGAAATGTTCATGAACGTACTCATAGTTCCAGAGACCTAATTTGGGCAAATATTTTCAGTTTTATCCAAATTTTATGACCGCCTCTTCGTATTTCATATACTGTAGATATACTAAGAGATACTTCGTACCTCGACACATTAGACAGTAAAAACATTAGTGCTACAGAATTAAATAAAAAATCCTAATGTCCAAAAATCAACTCAAATCGAGTCACCCTCTGATTCAAAGCTCTACTTAACGTGCAATGTTTCCATAGCGCTCGCTTTGAGATGGAACAGACTTGGGCCTCTTGGTTCCACTGAGAGTCCACAGCATACAAAGACGTCCTGTGATGGTCCTTTCCCCGGTTTTCCAGTTCAGGTAAGTCTGTACCCATTATAGCAAAGCCTCACATTCCTGTTCTTGGCTAAGTGGAGAGGAACCTGACGTGGTCTTCTCCTGGTGTAGCTCATTAATCCACCTTTGAGATGCTTTTCTGCTCACCCCGTTTGTAAAGAGTGACTGAGTTACCACAGACTTCATGACTTCAACCATTCAGATGTTTGATGTGAACATGAACGTCTATGAGCAGGTGTACAGGTGTTACTATTACAGCGGACGGTAGGTGTGTCTCTACACCCGTATCTCTGTCTATGGGCAGACAGATAGTTCTTAACAAAGTTTCTTCGGAAGTATCGGCTTCCGTTGTAAAACGATTCCGATAGAAATTTTAATCAAATCTTAACCGTGTTACTTTAAGTGAGTTGCCACAGGAAATGATCGGATGTCTCCTTTCACTTTAGCACTCGACTGGACTTAATGTAGAACAGGAATATCCTACCTGCGTCTCCATAACATTACAGCCGATAAATTACATTTCCTCAGAACATTTACGAGCAAATCAGCCGTGGTACATGTAACGCGAAAAAGTAAGTACATTAAGCTTTAAAAAATAATAATAACGCTCTGGGACTCCCGTACTGAAACCTTAACACATGTAATGTTTCACACACACACAGATGATACTGCTGCTCCTGATGATACTCACCTCTCTGTGGAACACACTGTTGCTCGCGGGGTTCTCTCTGGCCTCGTGTCTGAGCTGAGCGATGGTCTGCGCCGACTTCTGTAACTGAACACAAACATACTGAAGGTCACCGATGAAAATGAACGAAATTTGCTCTCACCAACCTCTCATTTTACTATATATATATAAATAAATAAAGCTGCTTACGTACTGAACTTCTATATAGTCAGATTTTCTGTAAATCTTAGTCTCCAGCGCATACTGTTATCCAAAAACAATGCTCAGTGCTTCACGTTGCGTCACATTGCACCACCCCATTCACATTTCACGCGGTGTTATATACGACACGTGAAAGAACATTGCCGGTTTAACCATTTCAGTCGCTCCTCCTGTTCGCAGACGTATCTACATTTTCCAAAGCGCCCCGAGTGCATTACTGTACCTCCTGCGTGAGCTCCTTGACCCTGGTTTCGAGCAGGACGAGCTGCTGAAGCTGCCCGAGTTTGTCCTGGTCCTTCAGAGACATCTCCTGGTGGAGCTCTGTGATCGTGTCCTGGAGCTCCTGTATCTGAGCTTCACGCTCCTCCACCTGCCATGGAGCGGAGATCATCAACAACAACAACATCTAGAGCACCGTATGCATGGAGTTAAGATCAGTTAGGAAGATTAGGAACGGCTTTGAGTGAAGCGAAACAGAAAAATTAATTAGGACCACGGAATACCGAGACAACACTTCTGTCCGACACATTTTATTTATACCACAGTGTTGGTAAATTCTCAATGCTGATTGGTCTGAAGGAGTTATTCTGATGCAACAGCGGCTCTGTCAGGAACTGTAACTAGAAAACATAACCAAAACCCACTTCATCTCCCGATTATGAGAACCCTAACCTACTGTGTGATTGGTTTCCCATAATAGTTATGTTCCCTTATTTACGTCAACACGTTTCCTTTTTTAAATCCCATCTTCCCTTTTAATTTCTGAATTTAATCCCATTATGATTTCATGTACATGATGCTTAAAAACAGGAACGTCTGTGCACACACGTTGGTCTCCGGCCTCCAGCTTCAGTTTCACAACACGCACGTACACAGACACGTGCGCACTTGGCAGGTAATATAAAAACCGCGATACATCCGAGACGGATACGACACACTCCTGACAGGAGTCACGTTTATGAGGACGTGCTTGTCAGCTCGAGACTGCGGCTCCGCTGCATGCGTATGAACTTGAAGGATCGTGTCAATCCATTTTCTATAGCAGTACCGGCCCCCGTGATGGCGGTTCATGGTGGAAGAGAGAGCGAGGTCAATCTCAATCTCACAGGAGCAGCTGTAGCACAGTGCGCCAAGAGCTACTCGAAACACCGTGTTAGGAGTGGATTCTCAATGCGGCCTAAACACGTGGTTTTTAAAATGAGCGTGCCTGCTGGTACTTTTGAACATTCTTTTTCATATATATTAGTGTTGCATTTTAAAATCGATGCATCAAACCAAATCGTCTGATCTTTATCCTCCATTGAGCCTTGATCAGACGAAGCTCTAAAGCTCCTTTACACTGATGTCACTATGATGTTGTTGCAAACCAAGACAGTTAAAATAGGTGTTAATGTTCCTATTAAAACGCATAACGAAGCTCTTACAAGGCTCCTGGTCCATTCCCTGTCGACCTGCCTTGACCTGTCTGTTTACTACAATACCGGGTGCTCGCTTTCTACTTAATTAAAAGTTCTTGAAACCTACATTAGGTTCCTCCTACAATGAAAAGGATCAGAAATTAAAAAATCAATTTATTTTTATTAGAAAATACGAAATCACACAGAGAGAGAGAGAGAGAGAGAGAGAGAGAGGAAAATCTTTCACCCCAAATCCTCGTCATATATCAGTAAACAAAGCAGCCATTTTGGTTTTTTAAAGGTGTGAAAGGCAATAAGAAGAAAATAAATAGTGAGATAAGTAGGTATGTGCGCTATTTAATACTGGAATTCTATTGGCTCACGGGGCTGAGGATTGTGAATTCACAGGTCAGAGTTCAACTAGAGAAATTCAGTGTGAAAGCAAAGCAGCTACTACATGATGGTAATGTATATCTTGTGTTCTTTCCACTTCAGTGATTTCACTTTTCAACGGTTTTATTATTTTTTTTATTCTCTTTTTGTGCGTGTGTTTATTCTGACTGCTAGTTTTTCTGGTTCTATTTTTCTAATGTTCTCCTGGTCTACTGTATATAGCACATCAGGTTCCCCAGTTCTCTATTTGTTTGATGGAGTTCTTTCTAGAGACCTCCAAAACCACATGAAATGATAGCCATTAGTTTTGTTGTGTATAAAAACATTTTGAAGACTTGTTCCAATAAAATAAACTGGATAATATTCTGGAAATATTTCATCTTGAAATGGGTGACACTTTTTCCCCAAACTGAATAGGAGGGGTTGGTGTGGGTTCACAGGTCTTGAGCGTCGGGACCACCTCCATCTCCATCTCTCGTTGGGTGGCAAAATTAATACAGTAAAGATGAGTGTGTTGACCAAGTTTTCGTACATCTTTCATTGCCTTCCGTAATTTTTAATAAAATCGTTTTTTTCCAAATTAAATAATCAGATTTCAACCTTTATTTGGAACAAAAAACATCAAGAATTAAAAGAAGTATACTGCAGAGACCTCGTGCAAAAGGAGGGATGGCACTGCCAAATTTCATGTACTATTATTGGGCAGCAAATATAAGAGCACTGGTGTTCTGGTTAAAGAACGACATTAATCCCCCTGTTTGGACAATTCTGGAGGGGTCTCAGTTAGGACCACTTCTCTAGTAGCATTATTGTCTTCTAAAATACCACTTATTCAACCAATCTCTAGTTCGACCTCTAATCCAGTTGTTATACATTCAGTTAAAATCTGGAATCAATTCAGACTCTCATTTTCCCATAAACAGTTACCACAGGCTGCCCCAACTGCTAAACATTACACGTTTGTTCCATCAATGATGGCTGATGTTTTTAAAGTTTGGGCTAGAAAGGGTTCGGTCTCATTGTCTGAACTTTAAATTGGTGGAAATTTTGCATCCTTCGAACAGTTGGTACAGAAATACAACATTCCCAAATCACATTGTTAAAGGTACTTACAGCTTTGGAACTTTGTGGCATTGGATCCTAATAATTTCCCATCATGGCCTCCACTTTCTTTATTAGATTCAATATTTGAACGTAAATCAGTCCAAACGTCTTGGACCCATCTTCCCTATTAATTTCTGAATTTAACACCATTATGATTTCATACGCAGGTTTAATGAATTACTCAGTATGTATGATTCGACACCTTTAGATTTACTCAGAAATAAATGGGAGACAGATTCAGATAAACCAATTTCAGGGGAAATCTGGCACAAAATAACAGTACAATAAATTACAATTTAAGATTGTGTATCGTCTACACTGGTGAAAAGTCAGGCTTACTAAGATTAAAGCTGGCATAGATACCACATGAGATTCCTGCGACTCTGCTGCATATGTTCTGGACTTGTCCAAGACTTTACATGTTCTGGAGAATTAACATACAGTACACACACTTTTGTGGAGTGCTGAGACCCGTGTTAACTTGTTAAGGAAATGGTAAAACATGGGACCTTTAAATAACATCTCCGTCACAATGATCTCATACTGTATGGATCTTTTGCCTTTTTTTTTTCTTTTGTTATTCAACTTTTGTTGAAATCGGTTTTTCCTACACTCTTTTTATTTTATTTTATGTTTTTATCCCTTTCGACTGGCCTTGCTGCTTTCCAAACTGCCACTGTACAGAAGAAATGTCCTCAATAGCTTTCATCTTAAATCAAAATCACAATTAATAAAAACTGAAGAAGACTGCAGACATTTCAGCACCTTTTTGACCAATGAGGGCGCTGAACAAGCTAAACAAGCTGTCCGGAATTTCTGGCCAAAACCTGAACTGAATGTTTGTCACGTTATTTCCTCACACGTCCATTGTGAGAGAATTTGAAGCATAAAACTTGACAGATTTTAAAGTTTATAGGCCTCATCTCGCACAGGGACTTCAAATAAACGTCTACTTTCGACTGCCGCCACCTCAGTCTGCAGCAACCTTTATTCAACTCGTTCACATTCCAGTCATTTCTGTTCGTCTCTGTATGTGGACTAACAGCACGTAACGAACATCCTCGCTCCATCCATCGCATCCTATCCTCGGTTTAACACACGCCTGTGTTTTCCAACCTAAACATCATAAAATGTACGACTGTGTTCGTGAACTTCCAGCGTAAAACTATTTAAACCCTTTTAACCCATCATCGTATTGATGTGTAATATACATAATTTGCAGGGAGTCTACGTGATTTGCATTTTAATTAAAAGCGTACTATCTGCCCTTTTTAGAGTGCCTGTCATACACCAGGCTTATAAAAATCAATTCCTTCTAAAAGCTTAATTGAACTTCCATTTTAATTAAAACTTCTGGTGCTGATAACGGACCCCGTACATTTTGGGAATAATGAACTGAGCTTCGAATGTCAGTCATTTTAATCAAGATCTAATCATCTTCGGATTACTTTATCATACCTGCCACAGATGCTAAGCTGTTGAGTTTGGAGCCTAATAACAAAGACGTTAATTAAAACGCAAGTTTGTCCAGTCACTCAGTGTGAGATTCATATATAAATACATAAATATATAAGATTGATGTGTCAAATTTGAAACAAGAAAAAAAAAAATCGATTAAAAATGTCTCGCTGGCGCTCCAACAAACCATTTCATTTCTCCAGCACTGTTTTCGTGCGTTTCTTCTCCAGTCTGGTCGAGTTCATTTATAAAAACCGAGAGTCTATTTTGATCTGTACACACCGTTTCAGTCTTTAATAGCCTGTACATCAATCTATGCTTGTCTCAGCAAAAAACACACACACCCAGGTATATAAAACACTGGAATGATTTCATAAAAGGTGCGAAGGTCCGAAGTGTGAGGTCCGGAGCTGAAATTCAGCAACGTGCAGCACTCGGGGTGCAAATCCACAGCCTACAGCGGAGGGGTGTGTGCATCGTGTGTGTGTGTGTGAGAAGGCTGCTGAGAGAACAAAGGGAACAGAGGGGCCGAGTAAAGGCCAGGCCTCCGAGCATCCTCTCCCAGGTGCTTTCAACACACAGGAACAGCGCAGAGCTTTAAACCGCCGTCACCCCACCCTCAGTCGGGGGCCGGCTTTCAACCCCTGCGTTTGTTCACTTTGACTGCAGGATGAAGGCGGCGTACACTCCCGCTCCACCACTGCACTGCTTTTATTTCAGCGCTTATTAAAAACAAAACTGGAGAAATCTCTCGAGAGGTTTATTTTTTAAATCTATAACGTTATTACACATCCCTGAGACGTACGGTACACCGCGCAGAAGTCTCGATTTCCAAACTCATTTCCTCATATTAAACCCAATGAAATGATGTAGATTAAATTAAAGAAATGGGAACAAATGTTTTTCTGCAAAAGTGCCTAAAGATACACTTTTAAAAAAAGGTTGTTTATGTACTAACCTAAGCAGCGACCTCATTTCCCCTCGCGTCTGTTCCACTAAGCATTCAGCATCAGCAGTATAACTAATCACCGGCCTGATCATCCGTCATCATCTGCACCTGTTTCTCACCGGTTCAGGCCTGAAGTTTTTTAATGCTTGAATGATTCATAGGGTGGATTAATAAACTCAAAACATTTCGCTGAAACTGCTCAGGTACGACAGTATGAGTAGGAAACAAAAACTTGGTTCTGTGTTCACCGAGTATTTTTGTGTAGACTTGGATGAATGTTCGGCTAGAAAACCTAACCATGACCTAGCTGTAACTTCCTGGTGGAGGTAGTCAGATTTCCATTTAAAAATTCATTAAGTCTTAGTACGAGAGTGGGTCAGAAATGACCCACACTCTGGTTAATGGATGCCTTACTTGTGATTTGCACGAAAGAAGAGCAGCGTGCAGTGATTAAATCTGAGTATGAAAAAACAGCATAAACAGAAGAGTTTGGATATCAGCAAACAAAATGTGGAGCGATACTCTAAGGAAGGTGGAAGTTTCTTAAAGAGGATCATTTCTAATGACGAGACACGGATTCATCACTACGAGCCTGAGAGTAAACGGTCTGCAACGGAAACATCCTCGATCACCGACCGAGAAAAAGTTCAAAAGTCGACCATCGGCTGGGAAATTCATCAATTTTCTAGGATTCTCGAGGGCCAGAAGTATTGGAACACCATCGAGGGAAAGGTTCAACAATCAGCAGTGCTCGTTACAGTGAGACGCTTATTTAAAAGCTGAAGACTAAACTTCGGATAAAACGCTGATAAACGTTATGGCCCAAGTCTAGGGTTCTGCCGCACAGCGGGAGTGAAACACAGACACGAGATTGGAAGTTTACAGTGGTATGCTGCGAATATATAAACACACACACAAGTGGCCACTGTACAGCGGGAGGTAGAACGACACCGGGAGGGAACTTCAGGGTGGACCCAGGCCAAAACAATAAAAAAAGGACACATTCCCTAACAAAAACAACATACACTTATCTTTTCTATCTTCCTACTCCAAAAAAAGAGACCAAAAAAACCCACTCCAAAACAAATGGTATCTACGATGATTACTGTATATACAGTACAATGTGTTACAGAGCATTAGCAGCGTGAATATTTACAATTTCTAGAAGACAAGCAGCCAAGGGACGAAGCAAAGTTGAAGTGGAACACGAGCACGGTCAAAAACCAAAGCAACACACAAACTACAAAAACGGATCAGTGCATTCGTGGCTCGCAGCTCAGCGTTAAAATATTTTTAAATGGTGGAATACGAGAGCTTGTTGGCAGACGGACAAAGTGTATTGAAAAGCAAGGCGAATATGTCAAAACATGATTCTGTCTTTTCTAAAAATTTCATAAAATAAATTTTACATATAGAAGTAGCCATCTGCAATAATGTTCTGTATGTTATCATAACGGCTACCTGGTGACGCATAGAAAAGCGTTAGCTCTAAGATCGAGGGGTCATGAGTTTGAATCCCATTAATGCCACATGCATGAGACAAGGGAGCAAAAGTGTCCGTGGTTTCTTGGTGGAAGTGGTGGTATAAACCCATCACCTGGCACAGTGAGGCTACATAATCGTCGGCTTCTGTCAGCTCGAGCATGACAAAGAGAGACCTGGATGATCTCCAATATTACAGAAGTCTTTTAATAACGATGAATATAAATATATCAATATGCCCTTTTTATCATTTTCTTCACCACTGCAGGGAAAACAAATGGTGCTAAAAGGTGCAGTCCATCAGCAGAACCCCATCACTCGTTCTTCCACTCCTAGCTGTCAGTGACTCCTCATTAGGCTTGCTCTGACGCTCTTCATCGTAGACGGCTAGTAAACACTTGTCCACCTTCTCATCTGGAGCCTCTTTGATCTTTAACCTTCCTGGTCAAACACGCGCTCCGAAATGAGCCACTTCAGCTCCTAAATGCGGGCCAACGCCAAGTAGGTCCGGGAACATATGCAAATTCATCATGTTGTGCGGTTTAAATGAGAACAATACAAACGCAAAGTGCTTGATATACTTGAACGAAACAAGCCGGAGAGACAGACAGAGCAGGCCTCAGTGGCATATTGAGTGAGAAGAAGAGGCGAGAAGGAAATAATGGAAGAACACGAGTGTGTGTATGTGAAAGAAATCAGGACACGTGGAACAAACGCATCACATTTCATCGAGTGATTTTTCTAAAAGCCTCTTTGTTATCTCCAGATGCAGAGAAAGGCCTCCTACTGACTTGATCTTTAGAGGCCTGGATCATGTCATTAGCATGCTAATTGCAACCTCATCCACAGAGCTGAAAAGGAGCGGGGGAAAATTAAAAGGAAAAAAGAGAGAGAGAGAGAGAGAGAGAGAGAGAGAGGGAGGGGAAGAAAAAGAAAAAGCTGAACACATGCCACACACGACACATGCAGAGAGGTTGCTTTGTTCTGCCCGGGCGATGGGACTGCTTCAGAAAAAAACAGGCTGGCGGATAAACAAAAGGCATTTACATTACATTAACAGAATCTTCTCATCCGCCGTAAACATGGTAAAGACTGCAGTGTGTGTGCGTGTGGCCGAATCAAAGGAAGCTTTCGGGACACGAGCAGCTGCTCTCCTTGTCTCGAGTCAAGGCCAATTCCTCGGTTGTTCCTAAACACGCTATTAATCATTACAGGTGAGCTTCCTAATGGCTTTCCATCAACCCACAAACACACACACACAGGTCAGAAACACAGCTGCTTCTACAGGAACCACCTCAAAAACAACTCATCGCACTTTATACCCTCATCGTGATGCTAATTAGCATACTTAAGCGCGCCGTTCTCCAAGCACATCACAACCTACAGCACCAGGATTAACGATTATTCCTAATGAGGACGCTACAAGGGCGTAACCCTGGTGACACAGAACTACTAGAACAGCATGATCACAGTTATTTCAACACCTGTCCATTTCACCTATATATATATTCATGAACGTCCTTCAAAAGTTCAATGTCTTCCTCTGGGTAACTTCAGTTATTGGGACTTTTATCAGACTCCTAAAGCAGTGGTTCCCAAAGCTGGTCCTGGAGGACGCCCTGCTCTGTACTGTACATTTTACCGTTTTCTCACCTCCTGACACACCTGATTTAACTAATCATTTTATCCCTGGGATAAAAGAGGGTGTAGCCAAAACGAGTTGTAGGGTATGG
>JAQQZT010000007.1:25600706-25621734 GCA_030068275.1 Clarias platycephalus
GTGTGTGTGTGTGTGTGTGTGTGTGTGTGTGTGTGTGTGTGTGTGTGTGTGTGTGTGTGTGTGTGAGAGAGAGAGGCGCTGGGACGACGAGTGTAGACATTTTAAATAATAATAATAATAATAATATATATATTTTTTTTATAACGAATAAAACATTAATCCGTAGTGGTCAGTGTAGGTACTGCAGCGAGCCGTCACAAAATAAATCAGTGTGAGGGGAAAAAAACTGCTAAAACTGATAAAGTAAAAAAAACTGAGGCAGAAATGTGTGTCAGGTCGTCATTAATTACTAATTATTAATCAATTACTGTGTGGAAACAAATTCAACTACTGGTTGGGAAAAATGTGTGAAATTTGCAGCCCTACCTACACAAACATTCAAAAACAATTATGAGATTTGTTTTATTTAGTTATATCCGTTTATAAAAGAATTACAGGGACGTTTAAAGAAACAACAAATCATCTATACTTATAATAAGGCTGTACAGTTTAAAGTGTCTGTATATTGAAGATATTTGCAAATTTTTTTTTTTTTTTTTTTTTTTTACACAGACAAAATAGAACACATCAACATGGTTTTTGGAATATCTGTCTGTTTGTTTGTTTGTTTGTTTACACATCACATAAAAACTCCTGAATGAATTTTAATGGGGTTTTTACAGGTGCAGTTGACCGAGCTCGAGGTAACATATAGGCTTTGTTTCATCGTAACCAGCCCTCGAGAAAAGAAGATATGCTCTTTGAAATTTAAACGGGAAACGCCCTTATATCATAAAAATAAATAAATAATAATAATAAATAAATAACTTCATCTCAAAATTCAACAGATGGCGCTGTACATTTTTAAATATGCGCTTATGAATGTGCAATTAAATTCCATGCAAGTGAGCTCGCGGGTACATTTAGTCTGTAGTATATTTTTGATTCATTTGAAACTCATGATGGACGTGAAAGAAACTCTAACACCTTGCTGCACAAGTACAGTCACTTTTGTCGATTTTATCGTTGTGGATTTTTCTAAGTCAATTCAACATCACTAATGTGAGAATTGTACCGAAAGTAAAACAAATGTGGGTATAACTTTTTTTTTTTTTTTTTTTTTAATAACATTTACGGCATTTGAACCCAACCCTCGAATTATCTTTGAGAATCCCCTTTGGTCACAGTTGATGGTTTCCCGCTGTGTGGTTTGTCTTCAATGCTGTTTTTTTCCTTCTTTAAGCTGTGGCGCCGCGCGAGACCATCAACTGGGACAAAGAGGATTTTGAGGACGCAAATGCATGTCTTGTGATGGAGACGATATTGAGTAGAACCTTAGTAGAGGAGAAGAATTACTCTGCCAGCATATGCAGACCTACGTCAGTGGTTTTGGTACAGCCCTTGCATTTACTGTCCTACTCTATTTTGTCTTAAGCAGAGATATTTCTTACAGGTTTTGAAATTTGAATAACTACAAAATAAGATTTTGTGCAAGACATGACGTGATTTTTAGTAGAGAAAGTAGGAAGCAATAATCTCGCAAAATAAGAGTATTTTGCAAGTACGGTATTTCCCGAAATATACAGTACTGAAAAGACAAGACGAACAATATTACCTGCTTGTCATCTGTGAGTTTATTTCTCCTGAAAGAACCTAACATACACATTATTATCAAGTTGATTTACCACAGTGTGTGTGTGTGTCTGTATGTTTTGGCGCATACCGTACTTTGCAAGTGGATTTTATTCTCTGCGAAAGCTGTAGTAGATTTTGAAAGAACTTGTTAATTCCAGACCATTTAATATTGCGAGCTAACCAAAATAATCAAAAACTGGCCTACGGATTCAATTCATTAAATCCACCAACAAAAGATTGATTGTAAAACCAATTTAATCACAGTTCTAACGACAAGAAATCTGTAGCGGGTTGAATTTTCTATAAAGCTGCATGTTTGTGTCACACTCCATACACAACATTGGTTGTACAGGCACTGGAGTATTTGAGGGGGGGGGGGGAAACTTTTTTTTAAGTCGTTCCAGCAACTACTTGACAAAGTTCACAATCACTATGTGCGAATAGAATAAATTGATTTGTGTCATGATGATTCACTGACTCGTGCTACTAGACTAAATACTGCATATCTGTTTTTCAAGGCCACATCTACACAGAAAATCAGACTTGTATCAAGACTAGACAGAGATGAGTATTGGAAAAAAATAATAATAATAATAATAATAATCTGAAGTGTAATTTTCTCAGAGGAAATAACGAACTGGACAATCTGGATAGGAATAAAAATCATAGAGTATCACCTGGAAATGGGAAATTATCTCCGGACCAATGCAAATGTAATCCCGTCCCGCTCTTGACAATGTGCATCTTTTACATCCGGTGTCCTTACACCCTTTCAATAAACTGGCCTTAACGCTGGGTGAATTTTATTTGCGTTTTAGCTGAAAAAGCAGAAAAACTTCAACAGCTCCATCGCCAGTGCTGCCCTTCGGCATACAACAGTCATTACCTTCAAAATGAGAAACCGGAGAGCTACTATGAAGCCTTTCATGTCATTATGTTCAAGTCAACTCAATTCAATTTTATTTATATAGCACTTTTAAAAATGGCTATTGTCACAAAGAAGCTGTACAGAATCCAAATGATTGAAGTAAGTTTGAAAAATGTGAGGAACTGCAAATAACTTATAATTATCAGTTTGTCCGTGATGAGCAACCAGAGGGCGACAATGGTAAAGAAAAACTCCCAGAGATGGCAACAGGAAGAAACCTTGAGAGGAACCAGACTCAACAATGGACCCATCCATTGACTTGCGGTCACACTGTGTGCTATGAGGCTGAAAGTTCAGTATAATGTGAAAGGCGTTGAAGTTAAAATTGAGTCCACTTTCGTTATGTCACAATATCTAGGCAAATAGAGACGGGATGATGTTCATTAGTATTTTCTGATGTACAGCCTAAATTTTACCACAATAGCACCAAGCAACACAGTACAGGAAAATATGTGTTTTTATTCTTTCGCTATTATGTACTTCAAATTTACACCTTTAATAAATTATTTTCAATTTGAATTAAACGAACACACAAAAAATGACCAAAATTAGTATCTGAAAAAGTTTTATGATCCATTCCTCTCATGCTAAAGCCCCCAAGGTTCAGAGGGTCAGAAGGCGCCTCTGATTCAGTCTCAACTCTCCAAATTTATTCTAAAAGTAAATAGATTATTTAGACCGTACACATCCTTTTCGAATTCTTTCAGCTAGATGGTTGTTCAATTCAAGTCAGTGGAATTTCTACAGGTTATGTAATAGTTCAGGCCTGAAATTCCTACAAACAGCTTCCAATAACCTGAGCTTCCAATAATGAAAGTGGACTCCATGTTACCTTCCAACCACCTACAGTATGTAATGTATTCTACCTTCCACCACAGTATGACTGCATCAATCGCTGCATAAGGATGGGCTCCCTGTTGAGTCTGGTTCTTCACAAGGTGACATCTCGGGGAGTTTGTCCTCGCCACTGTCGCCCTCGGCTCGCTCGTCACGGACAATCTGATCGTTTTGATTTAGAGAAATTTCCTCGCACTTTTCAAACTCATTTTGCTAATTTTCTTCTTGATTCTGTGAAGCTGCTTTGTGACAATGAACATTGTTAAAAGCCCTATACAAATAAAAATGAATTGAATGACGCACAAACGACAAACTTCTTGGCTGAGAAGATTAAATTCTTCTCTGTGTGTCACCTTCGCGTGCTTTTTCTCAGTCGGAAATTCTTTTTTTCACGTGTCGTGAGGGTGATGAACAAGAGGACAAATATTTCAATCGATCATTCAGGCATTGAAGCGGCACTAAAGTGAGGCGCGGAAATCTGCATTCTGATTAGGTCCTGGGACACATCGCTTATATACTGTAGGTACCCGGGTTTCAGTACCCAACCCAAGTAATGACCCTGTAACACTTGCAGAAAAGCAGCCCGGGTCATCACCGGGATCTTGGTCAACTCTCCTTCCACCATTTCAATAAGGATTGGAATTACTGCCACGAAGCTCGATTTGGTCTCCTGACCAGAGCAGACCGTTGCCGAAGAGTTCTGAATGGTGTAAATACTTTTATCCGTGCGTCTATCTTTAGAGCAGATGTTTTGTCTGAGCTGTTCCTGATGCTTTCAGGTTGTCTCCTCCTCAAGTGACGGAGTGAAAGGAGTTGCGACACCTTGGTGGCTCACCCATTTGTGGATAATTAGTTTTCCGTGAACCTGCATCCACTCGTCCTGACTCGTTTTCACTTGGCTGGGATTATTAGCTCTATTTCATCTGTTGAGTGTTGAATAGTTTTGTCCTCGCAAACTTCAGGAAGCTCCATTAGAAAGTTGTATGAAATCTTCCCAATTAAAGGGGACATCTTTTATAAAAACATACATTGTGCACCAGAACACACTTTATGATTCAATTGTAATTACTTCTATGTGTGTAACATTTAGAAACCTCAACATATTCACATCGAACGATTCGATTTATCTCGCGTAAAAAAACGGTACCGGTTTTGTCATTTCTTAGTAACAAGATTCAAACTTTTCCCCACTCGACTACTGGATAATTAAGTGGTGCCACCCCTTAGTGTTGCACTTACCCCCCCCGCCCCGCTTTGCCACGCCACTGAGCAGTGTGCTAATCCCCCCCATCTTGAGTTCTGCCCTTGCCTTGATTAGAAACAGGGCCCATAAATCAGCGTCAGGAGACAGAAGGCCACCCACCAACCTCTAAGTGGCGGCGCTTCACTCTTCAGCGGAACAGCACTTGATTTGTTAATAGTGTACATAATGGCGCCGTTTTTCACAAGCCGCATTAAATCATACGCGTTAGGCCCTGCGTGAGCATTAGAGCAGAAGAGGGGCATGGTGATACACAACTCCACTAGAGGTTTTTTTTATTTTTTTTTTATTATTTTATTTATTTATACTGCCTCCGAAGACCAAATTGGATTCTCGCTGCATTGTTTTCTAATTTGAAACATCCATCATTTATTATTAAAGGAAGAAAAGGAAGGCAGGCTCGCCTACGGCAGCCAATGCTCCACACCCTATTCTATCCAAACATCAAATAACCCCGCGCACATACACACACACACACTGCCCCCTTACCCTGAAACCACTCTTTTGCAGTTCATTTCTGTAGCGAGGGCTGAAAGAGACGCTGAAATTTATGTGGCGTTTCCAATGACCGCTGAATCGCGCTGACGTGATCTACATGGCCTGGAAAGATGGCAGTAAATCGGGCAGAAAACAAAACAAAACAACAAAAAAAAAAAAATAATACCCCATTCTAGTGTGTTCCACCTCAACGAGAAAAAAAAGAAAAGAAAAAGCACACTGGGGGTAAATCGGTCGGGTCGGATTTGCGTTACGGAGGAGCCGCCGTCCCGTTCCGTATTATCGGGATGCTGCAGCTAAGTGTCGCAATTAGGCCGCCTTTTTTCATGCAAATCTGCCTGACAGCACAACAATCGGCTCTCCCCGTGTCCCCGCGCCTGCTCTGGCATTTGCCCGCCGCTGCCCGCATTTGCATGATTTATCATATCGGGATGAGTGCGGGGCCAGGCTGATTACCGTGGCGTTACATATGTCGAGCACAAAGACTCGTGCGCCGCTGCACCGACGTGGGCTGATGAAGTGAGAGAGAGAGAGAGAGAGAGAGAGAGAGAGAGAGAGAGAGAGAGAGAAAAAGGACGCTCTTGTTTCAAATCTTATTGCTCTGAACATTGAAGGAGGGATTGCTCGAGCGTCTGATCGTGTTTGTAGCTGTCCTGCTGAACGTGTGTGACGGCGGTAACAGTGAGGACAGGTGGCGCTACAGCTTCACGCCTCTCTACACACTCGCGCACTCCAGAACGGGACGCGTACCGCTGTCTACACACCTCTTTTAATTCCTTCCCTTGGAATCATGCGCACCGACGACATTTCTTATGGGATTACAGTACTGTACGTGCACGAGACAAGTCACGTCCTTAAGGCTTGAATAAATTTAAGATTAATATAAGTACTGAAAAGATAACATTAGAGTCAAAGAAAGAGAAGAGGAGCTTCCTGAGCAAATAATTACAACTGATCTGCACCGTTTCTTTTGCTTTTTATTTCAGCTGTTTATAACAATAAAGGCTGTACTGGTAGAGAGAGAGAGAGAGAGAGAGAGAGAGAGAGAGAGAGAGAGGGAGGGAAGAACGATAAACCTCATCCTACTGTAACACCTTAAAAACCTGATTTCCAAAAAATGAAAATGAAGCAAGACTCTTAGTTAAAGCATCGCCTCTGAAATCGTGAATAAACCTCAGTCTACGTCTGCATGCACGTGCATATATGCAGCACCCGGCACATAAATACAGACCTGGAGTAATTATCAAACCCCCTGCTCAGACCGGGGAGGACTCCTTGACTAAAATGGCTTCCTGAGATCTCTCGCCTCAGGTGCTGAGCGAAAAAATACATAAATAAATAAACAAATAAATACATGAATGAATAAAAACCGTGATGACATTTGTGAAAATAATTAGAATACAAAGGCAATCTCAGCCTGGATGCAGTCACCTTTTTCCTCTGAGAATTCCTCTCGTTCTTTTTCTTTATTATTCAAGCTTCAGAATCTATTGTTTTGGGGGGGTTTTTTGTGGTTTTTTTCTTGCTGGATGTTGAAGCGCTTTGCCTTTTCTAATCATTTAACATGAGAAGAAAGAGAGAGAGAGAGAGAAAGAAAGAATGAGACTCTTCATAACAAGCTGTGGGTGAGCTGAAATCGTTTTTTAACTTCTTTTCCTGCTGACGCAAATGACGTACCTACCCGGTCTTTTATAGACAGACAGACAGACAGATATATACAGTAGATAGACAGATAACTAGATAGACAGACAGATAAGTGCTACCTTCGCAAAAAAAACAGAAAGCTCACCACTGTACATACTGCACACAGGTGCTCAAAAGAAGGAAAAACGTCATGTAGTTTTTATACGGGTGGTTTGAAACGAGGCGGAGACTTTGGTTTTGAGCAAATATCAGACAAATAAACGTAAATAAATGAATAAATAAACCTGATTGTATAAACTAAAGACACTGTTAATGTTTTAATTTAACGATGCATCAATATTTGATCGCGGTTGTCGAATCCTTGCAGTACAGATCCATGAATAATTGAAGAGCATGGCAGCATGGCATGATCCTGACAGTAATTTATAGAGTAAGCATGAGCGCTATTTCCTCTGCTGCTCAAAAAACGCCTCGGGGCGAAACATATACATTTCTATATACCCACACACACACACACACACACACACGTGTAAACATGTCAGGTCTCCGAGGCAGCATGTATATTTCAGGTAAACCTGCGATTGGTATTCCTGTCAGTGTGTGTGTGTGTGTGTATACGCGTGTTGGTGTGTGTGTGCTGTATGGCGAGTGGTCTGTGCGCCTCGTATCGGAGAGTGGCTCGTTGCAGCACGGTGCAGTAATTTCTTTGATCATTTTTAATGGCGCTGTTCGTTTCATGTGGGTGCGCTGCTTGTGCACATGCGCGCGCGCGCTCACACTCGCGCTCACGCCACACATAAACCGCCCTGCAGGTGTCATTTCACTCCTCCGGCTCTGGGATTAGTATGCGGCAGGCAATAAAGAGCTGGGTCATTACGCTGCGCCGCACGCATCCGTAATATCAACACACCAGCGTCATTACCTTTTCAAAAGGACACTACTGGCTCAGTGTCTGCTCAAAGAAATGGTATGTGGAAGAGAGACAGAGAGACGGGGGAAAAAAAAAAGCGAGATCTAAGGACTGGAGATGTACACGTAGGACGTATTGGAAAGAATTAAAGCTGGAAAATGCAGAGACGAGGTTCGGTGTATAAACGGCTTAAACGCTAATAAGACAGGGAATAATACTCAACATTGTCTGCTTAGTGCTACTTACAAAAAAAAAGTGACCAATTTTAACTTATAATCAGTATTTATAATCATAATCACTTTAATGATAAAGTGTGAAATTCAGTAGCCTGGGCTCCTGGGACGAGTGATCCCACTCATAACAACAAAATGTATTTATTACTACAGCGCTAAAGTTAGTCCCCACTACCTGCTGCTTTACACACACCATCAGGTTGCCTGTTACTACAGCGATTTTAATTACGCTTAATATTATTAATATTATTACTAGCTGTGCTCGCGACTTCGTTTATGTGGAATTTACAGTAATTGCACACCCATGCGCGTTTTTATAAAATGTATAGCGCCATCTGTTAAATTTTGGAATGGACACAATTTTTCCATATTATCTTGAATGAAGGTGCGAGATCGCGTTTATTAAGTAGATTACAATCGCACACTTGCGTTAGCTAGCATTAAAAAATGTACAGCGCCATCTGTTAAATTATGAGACGAAGTAATGATTGATTTTTATATAAAGGGCATTTTCTGTTTAAATTTCAAAGCAGCATATCTTCTCCTCCTGTGGGTTTGTTTGCGATGAAACGAAGCCTGTATGGTACCTCAAGCTTGACCAAATACAACTGTGAAAACCCCATTAAAACTCATTTAGTAGTTTTTACGTGATGCATAAACAAACAGATAAACAAAAATTACATTACTCATCTTACGTTTCCCCAAGTTATTCTTTTTACGAATATCTTCAATGTACAGACACACCGACTTTAATAATAATCTATACATATAATAAAACTGTAATGTGTACAGATTACACACTTCTTTCTTTGTATTTCAAAGCCAGGAAACAGTCACCTTGACTTTAACCTTATGGAGAGAAAATACGGATCGTAACTGTTTATACTGTGTAATTTTTTATTCTTTATCTAACTACATCAGAAACCTGGAATCTCAAACGACAACGTGCTAACTATGTGCTTCAACAGAGAGCTAGTTCATCCATTTCACTAGCTAGTTATGTGACTTAATCAGTCAGACAGTCAGTCGGTGTGTGGTACACTGGAAGTTGTTTGTCAGTTTTCTACGTCTAACCTTAAAATTGTGGTTCATACTTCAATGCTTGATTTATGCATTTAGTTTTTGTCTACGATGTTACCCTCGCCATGTTCCACATCCATAATAATTATATTACTGCAGTAAGAATCCAGCCCACAGGGGCATGGCATCTATAAAACCACCTTCAGAAAAATATAATAAATAAATAAAACTGATCATCCTTAAAGCGTCATCATGTTGTGTAGTTAATACTGTATCAAAGCCGCCTCTCTGCTTAGTGAAGACGAGCGCACTTGTTCGCCAACCCGCCCCCTATACTTATATTCCTATTTAAACAACGTTCTGATGTGAATGTGTAGAAGACAAAAAAAAAAATCGAGTGGCGAGAAAGAAACAACACCTGTAACACCTGTTCATGCACTCAAACATCCTATCAATCGATCATGGGGATCAGGTCAAGAGCTTCAGCTTTACATCAGAATGTTAGAATTAGGATGAGAGCATGTCTTCTTCATGACTTTGACCCTGGCACGGCTCCTGGTGTCAGTTTGGGTATTTCTGAAGCTACTCGCCTCAAACAAGCATCGCAAGAAAGTCTACAAAATGGTGCCGGAAGTGAACAGTAAGCCTATAGTAACTTGAAACGCTACTCTTTACAACCGCGTCTAGCGGAAAAGCACCTCAGGACGCTCAACCTTGAAGCAGAAGGGCTACAACAGTGAGACCACACCGAGCTCCAATAATGTCAGAAAACAGGATGATCCAAACTCGACTGCAAAAATAAATAATAAATAAATAAATAAATAAATAAATAGCCCTGTGCAGTAACGCTATGCACTAATTGTGGCTGAACTTGGGTTCTCTTTATGGGTGAAATATAATTAGGGGGGAAAAAAAATAAAGAGATGTAGCTCTGACAGCTTTCCAGGGATAATCTGCGGTGCTTCACACTCGAATAGCAAAAACTGTAATATTAAACTCTAAAAATATTAATGTGTTTTATTTATATAAACTGTTGAAGTTTTTTTTTTTTAAATATGATCTGAGAGCGGCCCTAAAGGTCCTTAAATACAATTAAATATTATAATATGAAAGTCTGTGGCGCTTGGCTTGAAATGTCCTTAAATAAGAAAAATATTTTATTTATTGTCTTTTTGGAAATAACTGCTTTATGGTTTTGATGCAATACTTTGCAACATTCCTGCCAAGAATTTTCATGACAAAGACATTTCCCAGCACCATCATCATCATCATCATCAACATAAGACAAGATCTTACATCATGTAGATGTAGTGCATTCATTACTCCAATTAGCCTGCAGAGGGCAGAAAATAACATGCAGATGCCCATGGCTGGTAAGTGGAGTGATTTTTTTTTTTCCCCCTTTCTTTTTTTTTTTTGCATGCTTAACAGATGTGCGGGCAAATCTTGCTCTAATGACCTGGTTGAAGTGCAGAAGTCCAGACGTGTGTGTCTCCACATGGACAACAGCTGGTGCTGACAAACCAGAATGCTGGAAAGCTTGGCTAGAACTGAAGATATATGCGAGTAAGATTACAGTAATTAGATGGTCAGAGGTTAAGGAAACATAATCTGATATAACTTGGACTTGGCGTAGTCATCATCGGGCCAGGCTCGTGTCCAATATCCTGTACATTGGCGAAGTGTGTCTTTGCTCAGCTGGGGTGGATGTCTCTTTAAAGACGTCTATAGTAGATTAGCTTTGAAAAACTAACCACATTCTTTTTTTTTTATTTTCAAGGTGATTATGACGAATATGAATTGATTTTTTTTGATGGTGATAAATGCAAGGTTATACATGGCCCACAAAATTTCGTTTTTTCTTACCAAAACTGTTGGAGGCGCACAATGTCACTGTTAAAATTTCTCTTCTCTGTAACTAAGAAGACTAAAACTGTTCCAGGATGACACCTTCATAAAGACATGATGTATTAAGGTTGGAGTGGAAGAACTCGAGTGTTGTGCACTTGACGTACCAAATAGGTGCGTACTGCCATCTACTGAATTGGAGTAATCAGATGCACAAGTGTACATGGGTATGGAATAATACTTGTACTGATTTTCTTTATGGAGATTTTTGATGGTTTTTGGCTTGCCCTTGTACTTTTCTAAAGCTAAAGGTTGCTGATAAATATATATAAGAAAGAGCCAGGAAGATGAACGGGAAAATGTTGAAAGAAAAGATAAATAAGGTTGTCTTGTAAAATGGAAGGAATACCATTTCCATATTATGTTTACATATTTCATGCTTACAGAGCACAATATAAAATAAAGATGCGAAAAGAGAAAGGACCAAATACAGAACCTTGAGGGACACCTCGCATAACAGGAGCTGAAGATGATGTGGGTTTAATATACTAATAATATAATACTAACAATATATGGTTTTTGTATGAGGTTTGTTCCCAGTCTTAGCTAACCTCACACACCTTAGCTAGCTAGTATAATAAGCAAACCAGACGGCTAACTACAGTAGCTAATTACTTTGTTTAAAAGTTTTAAATTTAAAGAAACCTCTCTATGGCAGTTCACAAACAAAGTGTATGAAACTAACGATGTCTATCACACTATTTGAGATAACAGTATATCTACTAAGTTCAATAGTTACATAAGCACAAGTACCCCTAACAACATGTACCTGTTCTTGTAGCTAAATGAGCAGAAAGGTTATTACTTCAGAAAAGCAGGAACAAATCTCTATCAGATTAAAATGGGGCAGGAATGGGTGTGACAACCAGGCGCCTGAATATTTTTGACTGCATAACTTTGTATGTTATTTATCAGAATGCTGATTGGCCTTGGATGTTAACTATATTGTGGTTTTACAACTGAATTAAAGAACTCATTGCTGAATAATACACACTCATGGCTGGCAGGCCTAACGATTCCCTCAGCACCTGGAGAAAAAAAAAAGGAGGGGGGGGGGGGGATGGGGGGGGAGATCCCACCGGCCTGATAAAAGAGCACGCTTTCTGCAGCAAACGTGCTCATTTTCCAGACGTGGGCCTCCAGTTCACTTTAATTGGCCTTTTCTCCAGCGTTGGACCTTAATTACTTTGTTCCTGGATTAAAGGCCTCAGACTGTTCAGACAAGGCTAGGGTCCTAACCTTTACCAGACTGCTCTCTTTTCTCTCTCTCTCTCTCTTACACACACACACATATATAGCAGTGGAGTGTGTATTAAAGTGTGGGGGGGGAGGGGGATGCAGCCTCAGGTCCAGCACGCGTTCCACACAGTGGACCACTAACCTTTCCTTTGAGGCTGTCGACTCGAAAGGTCACTAAGAGATATGCGGCTGATGCAGTCGTGAGACATCTGGAATATTGTTGATTTATGTGCATATTTCTCTCCGTGCCAACAACAATAATAATAACGCTGAAGTATAAAAGCAGTCCATTTGCAAGGCTGTGCTGTTTCTCATTAGGAACATGGACTTTTAACTGAAGCCTCTCAGGAGCAGAATCTGAAGAATTAGAAGCGCAGGGAGAACAAAAAGTCGATCGCTTTTGTACAATGACTGCTTACAGCGGAAAACCTTGAAGAGGTCTGTTTATGTCTGTTGTAATCCGACAAGGAAGAATTCCTATCAGCACGCGGTGCATTGTGCAGCGTAGGAGAAGCACGAAACAAAAGGATAATTGATCTGCTTTTCATTTTTAGATTTGAAACACGGTAGAATGAATCATGCTTAATCATAATGCTCATCGAAGGACGTCGCAACCAAGATACTATACTTTTTTTCTTTTAAACCGACTTGCCGTTTTCACCATAAAAGATTCATCTGTAATAAAGCTGGATGATTAATAATTTTTTTTTCCGGTCACTGATTTGTTAAACTACCACGTTCTCATCCATTTAGATTTAGTTTTGTGCTTACTGTACACTACATAACCAAAAGTATGTGGACACATGATTGTCTCACCAACAGTATATGTGGTTCTTCATAGTTGTACTGGACGTTTGTTGCCATGAGGCCTGAACCTGTTCCAGTCCAGTATGACGGTGCTCTTGTGCACAAAGCCAGCTCCATATGGACATGGTGTGTTAAGGTTGGCGTGGAACATCTCGAGTGTCCCACACTGAACACCTCTTGGACGAACTGGAACGCCAAATGTGCGCCAGACCTCCATGCCGGACATCACCGTGTAACCTCACTAATGCTCTTGTGTAGCTGAATGAACACACACCCTCACAGTTACGCCACAAGCCAGGGGTGCACATACTTTCAGCCATATCGAGCCGCAGTTGTGTTTATTGGATGTATTTTCTCAATGTTTCATTGTTGATTCTAAAATGGAGATTTACTAAGAAATCTATAAAGAGTAAAACAGAAGTGTTTGTGCTTTTTCTAATAAAATAATCAACATTGGGGTTTGGTGAAGTTTCCCAAAAAGAAACGTGATGGATTTCCAATAGCGCACCGAGAGAGTGTTTTATTCCTATTATATGACAGCAATTTGTCAATTACTGCATCTTTTTTTGGTTTGTTTTGTTAATGAAGATTGTGATTTATTTTTTTTTTTTACTAGTTTTAGTTCCACTTTTTATAGATTAATGTTGCTAATAGCGGATTTCGCAGCTATAAACAGTCATTCCTTCAACAGCATCTCGATGTCAATAACACAAAAGGCAATCATTTATACACGTAAAAAAGTTTCACATATTCTTTCATACATTATTCAGGAAACTGAAAATATATACTGTATATATATTTATTTTTTGCATCGAGTCGACTATATGAAACGAACGTGTCCGCCATGTCTTGCCCCCGATTCCAAAAGTGTGTAAGAAATATTTGTATTTTGTGTTGCGCGGCTTCCCCCGGTGTGGCCTGCAATGAGTGATAGGCTAATCGATGTGGAGTCTAATCAGTCAGCTTAACTCTAATACCCTGGACAGGTTCACATCATTATCATGTCAGGCAGCACACACTTTGAGGTGACAAAGAAAAAGGCTCAAAGATTAAAGTCAATCTAAGTGAAGGGGTCTCTACAGGTTTTAAAGCTGTGGGCAACATAAAGGAGGTGCTTTATCTGATACGCAGTCTGAATCGGAGCTGCAGAGAACACACACACACACTCTACACTGCAGCCGTCACTGGCTGAAACCATCAGGCTTTTATGTGCCCCAAACTCCAAAACCACTTCCACTGCCGCAGTTCACCCTCCACTCCTCCATTAGCAGGCCTCGGCTTTGGTTCGCGTTTGCTCGCGTGAAGAATACGCACAGGGAGCGGAGGAGGTACAGAGAGAGCTTATAAATCATCTATAAACGCCTTCACACAAACTGTTTACAGGTAGTAAATGACGCATAAAACAGGAACCAGGTTTGCATTTCAGTTTATAAAGGGCTGGTTTAAGTTAGATAGTCGCAGGTTAGCTGCCTGCTGACTTCGCACAAAGAACAAACTAAAAAAAAAGCTTACACTTGCACAGTTTGAGTGCTTATATGTTGTTATTTCTGTTCCTGAGCGAGCCGTGAGACGAGACCTGAATTTGGATCCCACTTTCATCAGAGTCACGCTGTTTATTTATTTGCTGTTATGTTTAATGCTGCAAGCCATCACAAAAATAAAAAACAAAAACACTTCAGTCTTGTATAGCAGCTATAAACATTTGTTCCTTTACCAGCCTCTTGTTTTTTTTCTCTCTTTCTCCTAAAGTTACTAGCGACAAAAAGTGTAAAAACTGAAATACTAAAACATCTGACTGTAACAAAGCACTGGAGACTCCTTCCATGAAACGTTAAACAAGCACCTACTAATGGAAAACTTAATCGTATCAACAATCAATTTTTTATTTTTTTAATTTGGGTATTTTTTATTTTAAATAAAATTAGAATGAGCACATGTATATCAACCTATCATCTGAATCTAACATACTATAAATTAATAAAGGGTTTGTGGTGTCATTAAAGCGGGATATGAATGCGCTGTTGCATTTAATTCTATTATATATTTTTATATATAATATAATATATAATAATATTTTTATATATATTTTTAAGTAAAAAAAAAATAATTAATTAAAATTGTTACTATTGCAGCATATTTCTGTAACCTCCTATGTAAAACGTGATAAAAGTTGATACTCACTCTTTTCATGGCACACGACAGTTAAAGGGAGATTTATTATATGCTACAGTAGCTAAAACATTCGTTATGGCTAAAAGCGCCAGCGTTAGGTTTCAATAAAATATAATCAAGAGTGGAGGAACTTTCAGGATCAATTTAGTATTCAAACACTCCAAGGTGTGAAACCTGTAGTAATGGGGGTAATGTAATGTGTGGGAGGCTTGAATCAGCTGTTCAATGAAAATATGAATTCAGCTTTCTTAAAAAAAAGAAAGATGTTTGGAAAACAAACTAGACAAGGTTGTGTGGATTAAATGAGCAACAAGAAATGAGAAAAACAAACTTTTACAACTTAAACGATAACCTGCCCAACATCACTGGTACATCTGGCAAGTCATTTCCAGCAAATTAAAGAATCTGTAAAAAGCAATGCAGAACCTATTGATGGGATGATCGTTGTTTATAGTCGACGATCAGTTGATTTACGGTGAATTTCAAAACAAGAGATTTGTAAAAAATTGCAATCTATTTAATTCGGTAAAAATTTGTCACCAACGTCACCGATAACTACACACGCTCACAACATGGCCGCGTAGATGCCGGATGACGTGTCTCGAGGTGACCTATTATACAATTTTCTTCTAAATTAAATATTTTTTAAAAAGCAGCTCCTGGATATGGGTGTACTTTGATTTCAGTTAAAAAATTATACGGGTAAATGAAGGAAAATCTTAAAATGAAGAGCGTGATGTGCAAAATCTGTCACGACGAGTAAATTCTAGAAAAAGTATTTCTGCTTCGATAGCCGTGTCGTGTTTGTAAGGTTAATATATTGGGTAATAGATGATTTAGTGAGCGATGTGTAATATGTAGTGACTGCTGATGAGAGTGATCTTCAGGATGCACAACAAGTGCAAGGAGACTTGGACTGTGTGGTTAAACCAAACCTACAGTACGATCGATTATGGAATGAATACTGTACCAACATGTACAAACATAAAAGTATGATTTGTTTAAGATAAAATAAATAAATCTGCACCCCATAAAAGTATGTTATATGATAAAAAAAAAATAAAAATAAAAATAAAAAGTCTGCAGATTCTCAACCAGAGTACATATAGTTCAGGATTTAACTGAAGGATTTCGCACACAACGCCACACAGTGTTAAATGTGCAGACACTGTGGGGCAATGTTGACTTGATCAACGATGAAGCATGTTCCATAACGTTAAGGACAGCCTAGAGCCAATTAAACCACTGGCTTGAGGAGGGAAGGGAAAAAAAAAAAACCTGATAATAAAGCCATGCAATACTTTGACCCAACAAGCAAATAGGATGAGCTCAACATTAGCCAAGTCCTCCATCATGGAATTGGTTCTGCTGTGTGTCAAAAGTGCCAAATATGCAAAAATATGTGTCTGCATGGCAAAAAGTGCAGGCCTATATTAAGAGGACTGATCTGGTTTTGTAATTAGTGTTGTCTGTATAAGGTCAAGCTTATTCAATTCGTGTGGAGATTAAATCACTGCAAGGTCTTTAGAGTCAGTGGCAGAAAGAGAGGGAACAAAGCATGGAGATGTGGAGTGAGGAGAGTGTGTGTGTGTGGGGGGGGGTCAGACTGCGAAGTAAGTGAGAGACAAGAGAGAGAGAGAGAGAGAGAGAGAGAGAGAAAGGGATTCATGAACTCTGGCCTTGTTTGAACAATCTAGAACAAAAACAGTCATTTAAAGGATTTTTTCCCCTTTTTTTTTCCTGTCAAGTGTCTAAGTTCGCAATTTGCTCTTTCTCAATGGCTGTCAGCTTACTTGATAACGTAGACTTTGCGCTAACGCGAAACTCTCGTGGATATAGTCTCTCCAAACACAGTGTTTTGATAACTAAATTGCTTCTCTCATTATACTGAAGGGAGCCAAAGGTCTGCATTGCAAGAGTGTGAAATTAGAATTTTGCAGGATCAGAAGTACAGTACATCATTACAAAAAGAACATTGGCAATTACCTTACAACGATGAACATAATGAACTACGGCCTGAAAATGACTCAAATTCGGCGTTTTTTCCCTCTGTTGAATAGCTGACACTGATTAAATGTTGCGTGTTAAAGGCACTGATGATGAAGGCCCTTCCTGTCTGAGAGCATATTTGAGATTAGCCTGTGATTATTTCCAGGCTAACAGCGAATGCAATTAAGAAAGATAAATTAAGAAATACAACTTAGCCCTACACCCGAAAGGGAGAAAAGTTTTTCATACTTTGGCATGAAGATCAAATCATGCTTGACCTTTTCTTTAAAAAAAAAAAAAAAAAAAAAAAAAACTATCCTTTACTTGATAAGATAATATATAGAGACAGTCATAGAAACTGATTGTATATTAGCTTGTTTTGTTTAAACTAATGTAGTGCTGTGATATGTCTCTCTGACAGAGTAACAATGAAGAATAAATGAAAAAAAAGGTAAACAATCATTGTGTTTCCCTGAAGATGCTTTCTGACATGCAAATTGTTAAAAATGTCATATTAATACAATTGAACTTTTCTTTTGCTTTTAACTTATCAAGCAAACAATATTGAGCCAATACTTTATTTAGCCAGTTGGTGCCAATGTGAAATCAGAAAGACTGATTTTATCCTGGGTCAGCCTTCTATACGTCCAGAAAAATTTTATTTGCTTTGTTGACAATCTGATTCATGTCATAAAATGTAAACTCACCATGTTGTTGTTTTTATTTTTTGCATTTTTTTTACGTTTAAATACATATTTATCTAATCAAACTTTTTGGCCTAACGATTCAAATATTCATTGAGTTTAAATAAAATAAAATAAATTATTTGTTTGATATGCGAAATGTTTCTTAAATGTTTGTAAACGATCTTCACAGTCATGTGACTAGGGCTCATAATAACATTTAAGCCAGAAACCTTGCTGAAACAGAGCGTCAAACTGAGAGACATGAGCAATCAGTCTTAAAGTTGGTTATTTAAACCTCACCCATATTGCCAGGTTCATGCAAGGGCATTGTTCATGCACAGTTTGAAACAAACATTTTATTTTTTATATATATTTGCATGGTAGTTATTTCATAGTTCCTAGTTACTTGTATATGACTGCATTGTTGTTTGGTACATTTACAGTCCAAAAAACATTGTGTGTCTCATTTATGATACAGGCAAAAATCTTATAGCGACAAAACTTCAATACGGTAAGCTGAATACATCTTTAAACATTTTGTTCAGTGCAGATGCTAAGTAAGAGTTCTTCTGTTTTTAATAAACTTTCACTACACTTTCCCAAAAGAATACAAATGAAATGACTATTAACTTTTTTAAAAGATTAAATAAAAAAACATTTTTTTTAAATTATTATTTTTCCTCCAGTTTAGTGTTGATTATCAATTTAGTCCGGTTGGAAGTATTTAGACTGTAAGAAAAGTTCTGTTCATAGACAAAATATTTAGTTTGGAAACTTTCAACTAGCTAACTTTTTACTTCTAGCGATTGCTTTAAAAAAAATCTTTGTGATAACTTATGGACTATAAACCAAAACCTTTTTATTTAGGAAAATAAAATTTAATACTGAAAAAATTAAACAAAAACTAATATTTTGACATTTACTCTTTTTAAAAAATTTATATAATCAGTCATTTCTAGTTATTTGTATTTAAAAAAAACAAAAAATAAATTAATTTTGAAAGATTTAACATCTAATGAACTGTTTAGACTTAAAGTTTGCAACAAAAAAAAAATCAGATAGAATCTATAAGATCTAAAAAAAAAAAAAAGTGCATCATCAAAAGTGCAAAAAAAATTTTTTTTAATAAAACATTTAAATAAATAAAAAAATGCCACAATTTATCAGATTATTAGAATTTATCAATTGACAAAATAAAAAAAGTCCTAATTTTAAAACTCATGCCATAAATAATGTTTAAAACGATGCCTGTAGTTAAACTATATTTGATCCAGTAAGGCTGATAAATGCTCCACAGTTAGATTTTTTTAGCATAAAAAATATGAATAGGCTAATTTAAAGATACATCGAGTCTCCATCCTGCTTTTAGATCGAAGGATCGATTCACTGAAAATGATTTTACGAATTTAGCTTCGAAGTGTGTTAGTTAGCAAGACAGGCAATTTTTTTTGACTAGATTATATTTTATTTCAGATAATGTTTGATTCATAAAAATAAAAAAATAAAAAAAACTATCTAGAGTTAACAGAGTCTCCAAATTATCTTAATAAGGCTTACATGCTTGTCATGTAGCGTTTGCGCATTGTAAATCCAATTACGTGAACATTTTCTACATCTCTGTTACAAACCGATTTAACAAATGAAAAAAAAAAAAAAAATGTAAAAAAACATAATAGCCTGATCATGCCGTCTAATATAAAAGACATAAATTAAAAAATAAAAAATAAATAAAAAAGCCCTTTTGTCAAGCTGCCCATAATCATCAAACAGAGCTGCACTGTCAACAGTTTCCTCTGCTAATCGACGTGTCAATCAATGGTGGTGGCGAAGGTGGCTTTTAGAGAGGCCCCGGGGTGGCAGTTTAGAGCACGCTCAGTTTAACATGCCACTAGCGGAGCAGGAGTAAACAGAGAGTGATATAGACTGGAGTATTGACTCGGTGATAAATGCCATTGATCAGTTGGCTCCGGCACTTTCAGCAGCCTCACAGAGCTGCCTCGAATGCCCACACACACAAACACACACTGCAGCTCACACACCTACCTCTAGGAGGAGACAGACATGTAGACAGCAATAACTACACCTCTTGTACTGTATCATAACATCAGCTGGTAATAAGGTTAATCTCGTTAACTTCGATAAAAATAAAAATGCAAAAAAGGGTGATTGAAAGATTTTTCTTCTTCAAATTCCATCAGTAAATTTTTACTCAAAATATGTATTAAGCCAAAGTGCCACTATCTCATTAAATAAGGCTTGAATCTGGGCCGCATTCTGATAAGATTTGATCACAGCGACGGCTCCGCTGATCGCTGTACTATACCTTAATTCGCAAATTATCTGACTGCAGTGAACAAAAATCGATCCCGGTTTTATTTTTCTTGCTGTTTCTAATCTTCAGCGTTGCTTAAAACATGTACGTCAGTCGGTCGGTCAAATGTAACTGGAAGTGACCTTCTGAAAATGGTTTGACAGATTGGATGGACCATGTGCATCTTGGCTGTATTTCTGTGTTGAACCCACAGTCAAGCTCTAAACCTGTTTATAAAACATTCTGGTTAAATACTACGATCCGACTGGTCTGAGTGGTCACATGACTCTGACAGATGTAACAGGTCAAACACAGGGATTTGTAAGTGTGGACACAACCTGAGACTAATAATAAACAGATCAAAAATTGTGCTAAAAAGTAAAACTTTTTATTAGGAGAACTTTTACAGGCGTTTTTTTTTTTTTTTTTTTTTTAACTTTTACTTACAGGAGTCACCTTAGTAGTGAGCATTTTTATTAGTCACTATACTTTACAAGCTTTTTCAGGTAGAAAGAGAAAAAAAAAGAGAGAGGAGTGGAGAATCGACAGAAAGTTGCACAACATTAAATATATCTATAAACCACTGCCAAGTTCAACTGCCTTTAGCTTTGATTACTTCTGTGGTTCCCAAACTTTTGGTGCAGGGCCCCCTCTTTTGTAGATAAGAATATTTTCGAACCTTTAACTCAGACACACACGCACGCGCACACACGTCTTTCCCTTCTAAACTCCACTGAAATTGATTTTAAATACTACAATTAATACAAAACTGCAATTTCTTATTGAACAAAACATCATGCAGTGACAATTTTTACTTTGTAACAGCATTGACTGCTTTCAACATGTCCTCAATAGCTCATCGTCCACCCTTCAAATTAGGGACGCACCCTTCAGTTAAATTCAAATTCAAATTCAAATTTTATTTGTCACATACACAGTCATACACAGTACGAAATGCAGTGAAATGCTTA
>JAQQZT010000007.1:25641166-25656579 GCA_030068275.1 Clarias platycephalus
ATTTTTGTGAAGCTGCTTTGAGACAATGACCATTGTTAAAAGCGCTATATAAATAAAATTGAATTGAATTGAATTGTCTGTCTGTCTGTCTGTATGTCTGTCTGTCCAGATGGATTTTGTCACAGCATCACGTAGAACTGTCTAGACAGAATTGAATAAAACTTTGGCAGTAGTTACTGTAGGTATCTGCCTGAAGTTAAACCTGCATTATAAATACAATTAAATTGTTGAGTAGAAGTGAAGCTACGAACAGTTATGTGCCAGATTATCTCACGGCATCTAACGGTTACTGTCTCGAGGTGGGCGTGGCGATATGCATCACTCAACAGGGACAGTTTAGTAGACAAAGAAACAAAAAGATACTCAACCTTAGGTTAAAGCATTGGACTATGGTTCGGAAGGTCACAGGTTCAAATCCTACGACTGCCAAGTTGTCCTTGTTGGGCCCTTGAGCAAGGCCCTTAACCCTCAACTGCTTACTGTACATGTATTGTATAACGAAGCACTTCTGAACTTTTACTTACAGTAAGAATACAACTAAATGGGGGACTTAGACTTATACTTGAGTAATATTTGCCTTAGGGATAGATATATATATATATATATTTGCTATAGGAAAAGAATAGAATAGAACTTTGCGGCTATATCATTGCCTCCGCTTCATCACGCCACCACCATGTTGTTGATTATTTTCCTACAACAGCACATGAACCGAACGGTAACAAAATAATTAACCCTTGTATCAACTGCTTATCGATAAAAATGAAGCAGAACAGCTGAACAATCAGCACTAACGAGAGTTCGTACCATAAGTAATGACAGCCTCATAAAAGAACTAAAGCTCTGCTTAATTCATCCGTGGCGTTTAATTGACAGACTTCCTAATTGCGGCGGAACGACGGGTTAACAGACGGTCAATTCAGCCGATTATCAGCATGTATGATGTAATTTAATTAGTGCTAATTTAAATGCACTTATTTTCAGTCATGGATGAGTAAAAAACGGTAATGTGTGTGTTTTTAGTTAACTTTTAAACAAACATTACTAAACAGCACACGTCCGTATACTTAGCTCCATTGTTAGCGTTGCTGTGGTTAGAGCTGAAGCCGAGTGATGCCATGAATAGGGTTATGATCTGATAAAGATCTGTGTTTGTATATCGTTTGGGAATTATGAGGCAGAAAGAAATAAAATGTCGCTAATTAGAGCGAGCACTAACGTTGTTCATTGAACTAATCTGGGATTTGAAAGGAAATAATAAAAGCCTGGCATTTCAGAAATCATGAAGCAACTTATCCACAATATCTTGCGATTTGATTTAACTTCACGTTGCATAACCGTAAGAACAATTACAGATATCTTAAATGCGCGTCAGGGTAAAGCGAACAAAAACCAAAGCCAAATTCAAGCTTCTTTAAAATCAAGGATGCTCCTGGTGTTGCGCTTTCAAGGTCAAAAATCGTCTCTTCTAACCCACTCCATCGCCAATAGATGGGTCCCTTCTTTTCTTTTTTTTTCCCCCTTGAGTGAAGCCGAGCGTAGGAAATACGTCGAAAAAAGAAGGAGAGAAGAGCTGGCAGGAGTGAATTATCAATCTGCTTTACATTTGAAGGTAATTAGAATTCTTCATTTCTTTTGTGCGGACCAAGGCAGAAAGACGCTAGGCGCTTTGGGGTGACAGGTTAATTGAGGAATAATACCCTTCAGAATGATGGATTTTGGTGACTTGAGATGTCAGAATCCATTATGGGGAATTTAAATTCGCAATTAGAGTAGGAGGTGGGGTGCAAGATTCCCTGCGTTTTAATTTTCCCTGCTCGTCCCGAACACCCCCGCCTCCTTAAATCCACCCCCCACACACATACACACACCAGCCTAACCTAACTCACATCAGTAACGCTGTGCATTAAATGTCCTGGGTGCTTTTTTATGATTTTTTTTTTTTTTTTTTCATGTTTAGCAGGAAAAAGAATGTTTGATTAATATTCTCATATGTAAGTACAACAGGAGCAATGTACTGTACAGCAGTGGCCAAAAGTATACATAAAAGACAACATATGCCATGTATTATTAAAACTGACGGCATGGTGGCTTAGTGGTTAGCACTGAGGCCTCTCACCTCCGGCATCCGGGTACGAATCCCACCTCGGGAGTTCCCGCGTTGTGAATGATGACCCAGGGTCCCACCACGGGTGTGAAATGGGAATAAATACAATGGTCAACACCATTGGCCTCCACGGTCCATAGTTGGACTACAGATGTTCCTGGATGGATGACATGTATTATAGTTCACAAAACAACCGATTTCACTCCTTAGTTCGAACCTATCTAACTAATAATCTGAAAAAATCTAGTGTAACCCTGGCGACGTGCCAGTGGTTCAGCTCAGTGGTGGAGCCACGGCCTGGGTCATCTCCAGACCTGAACCTTCTGTCCATGATCTTTAGGAAGCAATCAAGCAGGCATGGATTAAACAAGTACTACCACGTCTTTTTGACTCTACTGTATGTCCAGCCGGATCCAGCAGGTGTTGAAGATTAAAGGACTTTATACTAAATATTGATAGTTGTAAAGCAATTTCATTGTGTAAAATAACCGATTGTTCTTATATGAAAATGTGATTAAAGCGTTTAATACCTTTGTCTCATACCGCATACAGCAATCACAGAGATTGTCGATGTAATATCTTTTCAGCACTCATGGAAAAATAACACTTTGCATTTTTCATGCATGAGATAATGTCCCGGTCAGGAGTTCCAGTGAATCCGGAATCAATCCCGGAATAACCATAAAGGAGTACACCCTGGATGTGGACGGTAATCCATCACGGAGCAGTATGCACATGCACTCCGCTCATACATAGGGCCAGTTTAGTGTCACCATATTTTTTTGGGAAGGTGGAGAACCAGGGAACCTGGAGGAAACCCTTATGGATACAGGGAGAATGTGTGGAACGCCACTTAGGCGATAACCTGAGCTCAGGATGGAACACTCAGGCTGTGAGTTGGGAACGCTACCTGCAGAGAAGAAATCGTTAAGAAAATCACATTACATAAATGAAACCGCTGTGACCTACATGCGAAAAATAAAAATGCACGCTGGAGCCTCCGAGAGAAAAATGTGTAAAACTCCACATGCAATTATTCACATTTCACTATGAATACAAGGTTGCTTTTATCACTTCAACCACATATTTTTTTTTTTTTTACGACTCCTCTGAACTGAACTCTGACCCCGGCAGGATGGCTTTAGAGTCGGAGGTGTGAGAGAGGTCACAGGCGGCAGAGGCCAGTCATGTCCTGCGGACAAAACGGTGACTTATGAGTAACTGGATCTCTGTCAGAGCTTCACCTGTTTTTGCAGCTCATCCTGCGCTGAACGTTGAGCCCTCGGAACAAGTGGCCCGGTGTCAACGCTTGTGTCCATAAATTCCATTTATAAAGCAGCGCCTCGTTTGAGCCTTTGAAAGGCTAATCTCTTATGCGGCCGTATTTTTAGACGCTGCTATTTCACTCATCTGAATGACGTGATTGACTTGTAACCTTAACGCGCGGCACTGGTATACAACTCAGTCGTATAATTTATTCTCAGCCTGCTGCAAATTGCACGAGGAACATGTCATGCAGTATTTTCAGCCCTAACGTTAACGTGCTCGCCGGGGCGGTTGCTGAGCGGGGTAACAAGCCTGGAAGTCGGATATCGAAACAAACGTCAGGTATATGATGAAATGCGTGCGGATGCGATTCATTAAATAGATGCTGAATCTGCAAAAATCTGGTTTATCCTTATATAGCTAAAAAAAATTATTCTCCAGACAAGAACCACCAATCCTAACGTTTCATTTCACATCCTGACTGGGTAGGATTTTCTTTTCCAGTATCATAGGGTTGACTTCTGTTTTTGTTTTATTTTTATTAATCCTCAAACACTCGAAGTCACCTCAGCCGGGATCGTCATTCTTTAAAACATTTGCGCTTGAAGTCTTCTGTGAACGTTAATTGCGCTTACGGCTTCATTCCCTAAAGATGTCATCACAAGTCCCGGTTTGACTCGAACATCTCTCGTAATTTAAAGCAGCAGTAAGTAACACTTAAAAGAAAGAAGGGAACAGTATTGAGACGGCAGGGAAAAAGAAACTTGAGAATAAAGTGGTTTTGAAAGGTCTGAGCTTTTTTCAGTCAGTTTTGTTGAAGGTTTACTTCTGTTTTATTTATTTATTTATTTATCCATCATTGTAGATTGATGACAAAATATTAGGCATGAAAGTAGGTTCTATCAGTAAATCAGCCCAGAATCATTATAAAAGTTAATATCAACTGCCCCCCACACCCCCCCTACAGTACCTCTGGCACGCCTGCAGTAACATATTTCAGCCAGAGGGGTCTCCAAATCCCCAAATCTTCAATAGTTACGTGCTGCATCTTTAAATGTAACAATAACGAAAGAAAAAAGAAGTCTTGTTTTGTTTTATAAAAAATTAAAATTGGTGTAAAATAAAAGGAATAAAACACTCTGTGATGTGATATTATAAGGGGGGGAAATGATTTTGACTTTGGATTTGTAGCACAAATCACACCTTCTTGAGTTTTATTCCTTATTCAATCCAATTAAATTTTATTTGTATAGCAATTTCAACAATGGTGATCGTCCCAAAGCAGCTTGACAGAATCAGAAGAAAATAATGTAAATGAGTGTGGAACCGGGTGAGAAAATATGTACGAACTGGAATGATCAGATATCTAATAATATACCAGAGAGCCACACCGTGTTTTCCACAATGGAAAATGTAGATACGATTCCCAGTTCCTCCTCCATTTAATTGAGCTGAGTGAGGGGAAAAAAAAACCCGAACACGACTGCGGCAGGGGGAAGAAAAAAAAAAAAAGAAAAAAAAGGAAGAAGAAAGGAATAGGTCAATCCTGCATGGGTACTCTTGGAGAAGGCAATCTGTCCGAACACAACTGCCTCCGTCAGCGACTATATAACCAAGTCAAGGTGACGAATGGCAGACAAGCGCTTCTCAAATATTCAGGTTGCACAGTCGGGGGTGGAGGAGGTGGTGGTGGTGGTGGTGGTTTCGAGGAGGGGGGGGGGGGTTGAGGGATGTGGAGAGTGGGGATGGATACGGATATCTTCAGGGTGGAATGTGTGTGTGTGTGTGTGTGTGTGTGTCAATGGTAGTCAGAGTGTTTTTGCAGTTGCTACCTGCATGTAACAATGAACCAGGGCTATAAAATGCATATTTTATTTCCAGCATTCATAAAAAAATATATATATAAAAAAAACCTCTCCACCCCATCGTGTTCAGTCAGACAGCTGGAAACAGAATTCATCCGATTTGTTCAGCTGCTTTTCCTCTCTCTCTCTCTCTCCCTCCATCATTTGCCCCCCTCTTCTCTCTCTCTCTCTCTCTCTCTCTCTGTCGTAATAGGACCTGCAGGAATCATTCAAAGGCTGGATATAATTTACCGCTCATCGTGCACAATGCACCCACACCCAATCGCACAAGGTGCCCTGCGGATGAACTAATCATACTTGAAATATTATTTCTGCTTCGTATTTCTCCGTTTCGTGAACAGCCTCAGTTTTATGGAGCAATAGATTTAATCCCTGTCTCTGCATGCGTGCACGTGTGTGTGTGTGTGTGTGTGTGAGTGTGTGTGTGTGTAATAGTGCAGATGAGCTGTCAGGGACGACGTTGCATGTTTATTACTTACATGTGGCTATGTTGTGACAGGGACCTTCGTGCTCCTCGCTAATTTCCTTCCTTTCTTTCTTCCTTCCTTCTTCTTTTTTTTTTTCACACCACCTTCACAACACCTTTAATCTCCCCGGGGAATCCTTTGTAAGTGCAAATGAAAGCGATGGCCACAGATTAGGCGCTGGAACGCCGTCCCTGTTATGAAACCGAGGCCTTGCGGTTGATAACGCGTGCAGAGCTTCCCTTCTTCTCTCCTCTCCTCTCCTCTTCCCACATGTGCTCACGCCATTAAGCTTCCAGGATGAGCAGCAAAGCTCTTGTTAAAGCATGCGACCGTGCTTTAACGTGCAGGAAACCACTGTAGGGAGATGACCGCTGGAATGAACATTTGTGGGGGAGAAAAAAAAGAAAGAAAGAAATGCAAGCACATATGAGACATACTGTACGCTCCTAATAGACACATTGATGATTATGATTTGTGTAAACGAACCATGTTTTATAAAAATAAAAATAAAAAATAAAAAATCTTCCCTGTTTCAAGTGTTTGACTTTTATAGCACTTTTAATACTGGTCTTAAAGTGGAGTAGTAGGATTTGAGATAGTCGGATTTTAAATCGTTTCGGGTTCCAGGTGTTGAAGATGGACAGATTAAGAGTCCCGGACTAACTGCGGGAAATTCATTATGATTGCAGCAACAGTTCAAGAAGCACTTCATTAAAGGTGCCATTCATGTTTTGTTCCTTCCTGTTGCCTTGTTGATTGTAAGCTGTGTTTGCACAGATAGAAAAACAGACAGAGAGAGAGAGAGAGAGAGAGGGGCAGCTGGCACCGAGACAGATCGTGTGCCAGCACCGTTTGTGGGAAAGTGACAGAGATTTGTATGTAATGCTATTGATCAGGCACCACCCCCATTGATCTCCGGAGAGACAGCGGTGGTCTGGATTAAGAAGAAAGTCTTTTCGAACCTGTATGAGGCATTACATCATCAAAGCACTCCCGGGGCCTCATTGGCCAAACATGGTAAATGGATTTGGAGGTAGAAGTGAAGGAGGAGGATGAGGATGAGGAGGACGAGGCAGTGGAACGTTATTGGGGGGGATGGTGGGGTGGGGGGATTGACTCGATTACAGGAACATCATTTGAAGAAGTATAAATCAAGCTTTATTGTTTTGATTCCGTCTGAACGCCGACTCCCTCTCTCCCTCTCTCTCTCCCTCTCTCTCGAACGACGCCCACACCTCCGCTTCCTGCTCGCAATCTCTCTCTCTCTCTTTCTCTCTCTCTCCGTATTTTTTTTCCTTTCTGTTTTCTTTTAGAAGTGAAAGGTTCCCTGCTGCAAAGCTGAGTTGTTGTTTTTGAAAATAATTGGTTTAACTGTGGCTCCCGCCTCCTCCGGTGGGGAGAGAGAAGCGATGTAAGCATTCTCCTGGGCCCTACTCTTCGATTGCACTGAACATAACTTACTGTGTGTTTGGATTGTACTCCATATTGCATAATACTGAGCTATTGTTTCCTCTGCAGACTCCTTAACACTACACCGATGTCAAGTTCTGCCGCTGCTTGCATAATAATGGCGATCTGGTTTCTGGAATAACGTTCATTATGCTTCGGGTTTTTTTTATCGACACAAACCGCATTCTTCTTTTGTGTTCGAAAAAAAAACAAAAAAAACAACCCTCTTAAACTTTCACACATTAAGTAACCTACTTAGTGTTAATCAATCAGGGATGTCAAGGAATATTTCCATTTCCCTCTCTTTATGTTTCCCTGGTTTAAATGACCGACTATGAAAAGCGTTTATACACATATTCACTCACTTTTATTACATTTACATTTTCAGCATTTGGCAGACGCCCTTATCCAGAGCGACTTACATTTTGATGTCGTTATAAATCTGAGCGGTTTAGGGCCTCGCGTCAAGGGTCCAACAGTGCTGGGGTTTGAACCTGGGACTTTCTGATCTGTAGTCCAACACTTTTAAACACTCTACGTTTGTTCCTTAGTTTATTAGTTTCAAATGGAGTGCATTAGCTAGCTAGCTGTATTCGTTAGCATACGTTTTTACTCCATTCCAAAATAGCGCTTCTGGACTGGCTAATTGGACTCCATTTACATTTGGGCGTCTTATCCAGAGCGACTTAGGAAAGTGATTAGAAGTTTGGATAGATCATTGGATAGATCTTTACTCTGGGTTATTAGGTTAAAAACTAAGTGTCATCAGTCGACAACTTTATTATTATTATTATTATTACTGAGGATCGGTGGGAACGCGGTGCGGGGTGTTATTAGTTCATTTGGCTCTTTATACAACATGTCTAACATTTAAACATTCAAAATTTACGCATTTAATTAAGAGAACAAAACAACAGATCTTTGTCGACCAGTTTCCGGATGAATGTTTACAGAATCATTATCAGCTGCAATCCTTCTACGATATGTCTTTATCGGTGTCGCACATCTGGATTTGTGATATTTTTCTCTCCTTTTCTTGTGCATTCTTCTCAGCTAAATTGAATCTCAGTCAGATGTAGATCTTCAAGTCTTGAGGAGTGATTGGGGGAGATCGAGGACTGGGCTTTAACTGATTTGTTCAAGTTCATGGTTCTGAACCATTTGAATGTGTCTTTGGCAGGACGGGGATGCTGAGAGGTCGGGATATTTTTTAATAACCAGTATTTTTCCAGAGCTGGAATTGATGCTGCTGCTGCTGCTGCTGCTGTTTATTTTGTGCAGTCACAAATTTTTTCCATTTTCGAATATTTTTCTCCCGCTTTGATATTATGCGCTTTGTGTCACAATGCCAACACTATAATTTGCAGGGGTGGTGGGATTCATGCAAGGGGAGTAGGTACTTACGCAGGTCACTACAGGTAACTATAGTCCGCTGTCTGGCCTGGTCTAAGCAGGAGAAAACATTATGGAGTTACGGTGTGTCGAAACCTCTACACACACACCTCAATCTCGGGCTGTTTGTATTTAGTGTTCCTTTGGTAGCCAAGTATTGACTCGGACTACAATCCAGACAGAGATTGAAAGCACGGGAGGGGGGGGGGGGTGTAAGAGAGAAGAGACAGAAGGTAGCTCTCAGCTGTTCACTTGTACTTAAGAAGTGCATTTACTTTCCATTGATTTCCAATGCTTTAGTCAATTTCCTGTCACTTTTCATTGCAAGTACATGGGATCTCAGTTTAGCTGCTTATAGGAAAACAGAGAAAGTCCAGAGGGCCTGGGATTTCAGTCAGTTCGCAAAAAAATCCATCCAGTATAGACGTACAGTGGCGCTTGTTGGATTAATTAGACTCTCTTAACCAGCTGCCGTGTCATACCGTACTCGCAGAACCTCAAGAAACATTTTTAAGCTTTCATCATTTGATCTAAAAAAAAAAAAATGGACAAAAGACAAACCGAGCGTGTGAGACATCCATGTTGGACAGCGAAACAGAAAATAGTCTGAAGATAATCTTTGATTTATAGTACGTAACAGTATAATTTATGGTTCTGTTTTGCTTTCTTAGTAGTTGCTGCGCTTTCAGTTTAGCTCAGTGTTGAAGTCCAGGCCAATCTGTATTCAGTCCACATTGGATAACCAAGTGCATCAGCTTTCTACTTGTTTCTTTCTATTGACTTTCTACTCACTGCAATGAGTAAAGAGTAAACACCTCAATCAAGTAATACAGTAAATGAAAGACTCCAGGTCCTGCAGTTATATTAAAATAATCAACAACATTATAATGTGATGAAGGGGAGTTGTGGAGCTCTTAACACCTCCTTACAATAACAGCAAATTCTAAAGTGTGCTATTGCTTTTATAACGCAGCCACTTGCCAACAGGTTTCAAAATGAGTTCTAGATCTGGTTTCATCTTCTAGAACTGTCCTTAGGATTAGTTTAATACTCAAAATGGGTAGGCCATATTCTAGAACTGTTCTCACAACTGGTTCAATCTAATATGCTGGTTTATTCTTCTCGAACTGTTTAATTTAATAGGCTCTAATTCTTGAAGTGTTCTCAGAACCAGTTTAGTCTTCTAGAACTGTCCTTAGAACCGGTTTAAACTTTTCGAACTGTCTCAGAACCAGGTTAATCTTCTAGAACTCTACTTAGAACTGTTTTATCCTTCTAGAAGTGTTCTTAGAACCAGCTTAATACTTTGGAACTGTCTCAGAACCGGGTTAATCTTCTAAATCTTTACTTAGAACTGGTTTATTCTTCCTGCGATGGACTGGCACCCTGTCCAGGGTGTACCCTGCCTTGTGCCCGAAGTCTCCTGGGATAGGCTCCAGGTCCCCCGCGACCCTAATACAGGATAAAGCGGTATAGAAAATGAATGAATGAATGAATGAATGGTTTATTCTTCTAGAACTGTTCTTAGAACCGGTTTAATCTTTTGGAACTGTCTCAGAACTGGTTTAATCTTCTAGAACTGTTCTCAGAACCAGTTTAATCTTCTAGAACTGTTCTCAGAACCAGTTTAATCTTTTGGAACTGTCTCAGAACCGGTTTAATCTTCTAGAACTGTTCTCAGAGCCAGTTTAATCTTCTAGAACTGTTCTCAGAACCAGTTTAATCTTTTGGAACTCTACTTAGAACTGTTTTATCCTTCTAGAAGTGTTCTTAGAACCAGCTTAATACTTTGGAACTGTTCTTAGAACCGGTTTAATCTTTTGGAACTGTCTCAGAACCGGTTTAATCTTCTAGAACTGTTCTCAGAACCAGTTTAATCTTCTAGAACTGTTCTCAGAACCAGTTTAATCTTTTGGAACTGTGCTCAGAACCAGTTTAATCTTTTGGAACTGTCTCAGAACCGGTTTAATCTTTTGGAACTGTCTGGAACTGGTTTATTCTTCTAGAACTGTTCTTAGAACCGGTTTAATCTTTTGGAACTGTCTCAGAACCAGTTTAATCTTTTGGAACTGTCTCAGAACCAGTTTAATCTTTTGGAACTGTTCTCAGAACCGGTTTAATCTTCTAGAACTGTTCTCAGAGCCGGTTTAATCTTTTGGAACTGTCTCAGAACCGGTTTAATCTTCTAGAACTGTTCTCAGAGCCGGTTTAATCTTTTGGAACTGTTCTCAGAGCCGGTTTAATCTTTTGGAACTGTCTCAGAGCCGGTTTAATCTTCTAGAACTGTTCTCAGAGCCGGTTTAATCTTCTAGAACTGTTCTCAGAACCAGTTTAATCTTTTGGAACTGTCTCAGAACCAGTTTAATGTTTTGGAACTGTCTCAGAACCAGTTTAATCTTTTGGAACTGTTCTCAGAACCGGTTTAATCTTCTAGAACTGTTCTCAGAGCCGGTTTAATCTTCTAGAAGTGTTCTCAGAGCCGGTTTAATCTTCTAGAACTGTTCTCAGAACCGGTTTAATCTTTTGGAACTGTCTCAGAACCGGTTTAATCTTATAGAACTGTTCTCAGAACCAGTTTAATTGAAGAACTGGTTTAATATTCCAGAACTGTCCTCAGAGCTGGTTTTGTTTGCACATACCTGTATTGCGACTCTCAGTGTTCGTCCAATCAGATGCGCCCTGTGTCACACTGAGAAAGTTAGAGGCACTTGATGTTTTTTTGTTGTTGCATTAAATCACATTAGCATGTTCGTGCTGACAGCCTGCACTCAGATGATGAATCCTTGTCAGGCTGCGTCTTCAGCTATTAACATGTTTGATCGTTTCTGGAGGATTTGACAACAATATTATAATCATGAACCTTGATGCCGTGTCTCGGTGCACCTTTTGTAACACGGTGTACAGGTGCGGTAATGAACTGCCTCAAAACAGGAGTGCTGCGTTAACAACATGCGCGAAAACCGAATTAAAAATGATAGCTATTTTTAAAGACTATTATTAAATAAAATATTAAATACAAACATGTCTGGAAAGTGCATGAGAGTGTGTGTTAAATGACCAAATGGATGTGTAATGTAAGAAAAATCGTTTTTTTTTCTAATCAAAAAGCTTCGTTAATTGTCACAGGATGTGCGATGATGTCTTATGATGTTATATAAAATTCATTTTTCGTTACTCATGGCTGTCTGTAGCTCTTAATGTTTCTCACATGTTCCCTCTCTTTGTTTTTTGTTTTTTTCTCAGCCTCGTCTCCTCGCTCCTGTTGTCTGGGGCTGAAAGTGATGCGGCATTCCTTCCTGTCTTCTCTCGGAACATAATCTCCTGCTCACACCGAACATTAATCCTTCCTTATTTCTCTCTCTCTCTCTCTCTCTCTCTCTCTCTGTGTTCTCTTTTATTACTTCCAGGTGTGAAAGCTCGGCTTGGTTCACACAGGCAGATGTGTTCGAGATGAAGAAAAGAAAAAAAGGATAGAAAAAAAAAAGAAAAAGAAATAACCTTTATTTGGCTTTGTGCTGTTTTTCAGAAGGAAACATTCGTTTTTTGAAGGAGAGGTGATGAGAAAAGTTGGAGAGAGAGAGAGGGGTGGGCGTGGAGGGGTGTGTAGGAATAGTGCGGATGTTTTTATTTTTTAGAAAGACAAATGCATGGACAAAGGAGAAAGATGGTCTTTTACAGGATGAACGACGAAGCTAACGTCTATGAAGCGCTTCCATGTGAATATATGAATACGAAGTAAATTCTTCTTACAAGGCCACAAATTTTATGATGTTGGGTCATTTTTTGGCAAGCACTTGATCTTATTTATTGGCTTTGGCCAGCGTGTGTTTATTGTGCTACGGATTAAAGTCGAGTTTAGTTCAGAGATGAAAGGAGGGGGGAAAAAAGAGAGAGAGGCCATCATGAGGAAGAGCGTACATGTCTTCTGTGTGTGTGTGTTTGAAGAGAGAAAGAGAGAGAGAGAGAGCAGCAGCGAGGAAGTTGTGATGACAGAATAAGAGGAAACTCCGCAGGGAGCATTTGCATGGAAGGTTCCAGAGCAGATGGCTGTCCTCTGCTCGGCGTTATGAGTTTGATGACTTGTCTGTGATCACTCCCCATGCACTCCTGTTTTTACAGCCATTTCAGCACCAGCATGGCTGCCCATAATTCACCTTCATTTCTCCCTAATTCCTTCCACAGACAGTCTGAGAAGCCACCGTTCGTCGGCGGATCCGCCGGTTCGCTCCGAGACATTCGCTCAGCGCTCAATCCGGCGAATGAAGCTGAGAGAAGTGCAACGGGTCAACTTTAAACAATTAGGCACCGGCATCGCAAATTACAGCACGCGCTCACATGTGGACGCGTTTCCACTAAAACATGTTGAATAGGGTTTTTTTTTTTTTTTTTCCGTGTCACTTAGAAAATGCAGCCGAGTAAACATGACACGCGTCTGCTTGAAAGCTTTGATGTTAGGTAATGGGTCTAATTATTTACCTGAATCGAGCAATGAAAACACTGACATGAATGGAATTGGGTTTAGAACAATCCAACACATTTAACTTAGTGAAAATGTAAAGTATACTGTAAATAAGAGCTACAGAATGTTTAATAGCGAAAGTCGGAGCGTTTCCCTACACACAGTGAGAGCTCACAGGATCGGGACCAAACAGCGAGACTAAGCAAAAAGCTTTCATTATAGACTGTAGAGTGATGGAAAAAGGTCATGTGATTCATCCGATGATTGAGATTGAGACTGATCCTATTCCAGAGCGATGGGCGTGTCAGGGTAGGAAGGGAAGCGCATGAAGCGATGCTCCCATCATGCATAGTGTCCACTGTACAAGTGTCTCTGGGGTTCCTTCAGTCGCTCAGGTCGAAGACTCAGCAACGTTATGTGGCGATAAAATGAAGTCAGCTGACGACCTGAATGTACTCAATCACCAGGTTATCACATCTATGGAGTTTTTATTCCTTTCCTGATGGCACGGAACATATTCCAGCACTCACAGTGTGAAAGAGTGGATCTGGAAGCACGAGGAAACATTTACACACATGAACTGGAGGTATCGTCTCACTCACTCATCATCTATACCACTTAATCCTGTATACAGGCTCACTGGGAGCCTGGAGCCTATCCCACGGTACGAGGCGGGGTACACCCTGGACAGGGTGCCAATCCATCGCAGGGCACACTCATACACACACTCACACACACTCATACGCACACTACAGGCAATTTGGGAATGTCAGTTAGCCTAATCTGCATGTCTTTGGACTGTGGGAGGAAACCAGAGAACCTGGAAGAAACAGACCACGAGGCGGGAATCTAATGATGAAAGCACAAAGTGCTCCCTCTTGTGGTGTACAAGATAATAGGTACGTGAGCCTGAGAAATATTATGCACAACAAACATTTTCGGGTAAAAAGCATTTTTAATCTAATCTAAAACCTAACGCTAATTAATTGTTAAACACCTTGGTGCGTTTGAATGCATAACAAAATTTTATAAATGCCGATATAAATGGCAGAATAATTTACAGTAACTTTTCAAGTGTGATCATTTAGATTCTATTCCTGAATAAATTTTTTTTTTTTTTTTTTTTTTTTTAATGGGCAAATGTGAATTCCAAACTGGAACTGCTGAACAAAGGGGTAAAGCGATTCACATTTACAGAAGACTTTAAACACAGTACGGTGATGAGACTCTAAACATTTGAACGGTGCAAACATTTTAAAGAAAGCCACAGCAGTCGTTCCTGAGAACATTCAACTAGTGGAACGCCTGAGCTTCGAAAATCGATGCGGAAGAGACGCATCTGTCTGTGCGAACTGTACACACAATCATTCACCAACACCTGCAAGGACTCGAGTTATTGTCACGTCCCCTGTACAGTCCTGACCTCCCTCCAAGTCATTTCCACATGTTTGGGCAAACATTAAAGGGGTTCCTGGGAGGCCGGCGTTCCAGTCACGAAGCATGGTTTTGGCGTACTGAGAAAACTTTCTTTCTACCTTGATGGTGTCCAGGCACTAGTGAAACACTGGGATGAGTGCATTAGTGTAGCGGGGGATTATACAGAGATATAAAGAGAGTTTTTGTTCTCAGAACTGTGTGATGTTACAGTATTCTGCGCGATCAAAAGTCCCGGTTTGACTTGAACAGCCCTCATAATAATCATCCAAAACATTTATTTTATAATTTCACTCAAAGTCATTCTCCTCTTCTTTTTATTTCTATTATGGCCGTATTATTTTCACTTCGTACACTACGTAGGTAAAGTTTCCTACTAGATCTTCGTCTCTTACTAGATGCGAACACGCATGTGATGTACACTGTATAAAAGAGAAGGAAAAGATCATGCTTAAACAACACGGACGTCTACCTTAATATGATGTTTCTCTCGTTAGCAAGCTTACGAGGCAACGCGGAAGCGCTCGTGTATTGATGTCACATTTATGTGTGTTATTTTAGATCTTGTTCTGTGTAAGATGAACAGACTTTATGTGCAAAAAGTGAAATAAGCTCCAGCTGAGAGAAAAATGACACGGAGCTCTAAGAAGTCTCAGAAGAAGAGGAAGGGGGGAAAAAATGCAATTATTCTTAGACGTGTGGACTCCATCTTCCAATCTAGAGATTCATCTTCTACACACACACACACACACACACACACACACACACACACACACACACTTCTGCTTGTATGTGCAAATGGAACAAACTGATTAATCTTCCAACCAAACATTTTAAATGCTGAGTGTGTAATAAGAGGTGTTTCTGTATGCATGCATGCACAGGGAGGGGAATGTCTCACACACACACATGCACACACACACACACACACACACACACACACACACACACACACACACACACACACACACACA
>JAQQZT010000007.1:25662420-25673996 GCA_030068275.1 Clarias platycephalus
CAATAAATCTGTTCCCCCCCCCCCCCCCCCCCCCCTCCTGTAAATCTACACCCCGAGACAGCGTGAGATATTAAGGAAGAATGTCGGGTCCAAGTTGAAATGATGAAAATTCATCTCATCTTTGTCAGAAACAGATTTTTTTTTTTATAGTTGTATTGTTGTGTAAGATTCCAGTAGGCGGCTTTTAGTTATTTTAGCTGTCTTCTTTTCAAATTCAGAATCTAACAACACTAGGCATTAACATTTTACTCAGTAGTGGATTAAATGCATTTGAGACAAAAATATTGTAGTTTGTGTGATTAATTTGGGTTCATGATGGCTTGTTAGATGCTAATACTATTACTGTATCATCATAAAAAAAACGTGCACCAGAGAGAAATAAGGACGTGAGGTAACATACTATCCTAAAAACCAAGGTACTGTGCAAGGACACTTATGTCACTATTAAACTTAACAGTATATCTAACATCTCAAATATTATGATACGCATTGGATCTTGTAATCAACACACTTCATGTTTGTGAACTGCCATAGAGAGGTTTCATTAAAATGAAAACTTTTAAACAAGTGAGTAAATAGCTATTAAACACGAGGTGTCCCTCAAGGTTCTATACTCTGTCCTTTATTTTCTGCATCTTTATTTTATATTTTGCTCTGTAAGTTTGAAATATGTGAACATAATATGGAATGGCATTATGCTTATACAGTACATACTCCTTCCATTATACAGTACAAACTTCTTCCTGGTTCTTTCTTCATTATATATATTTCCTCATATATATATATATATATATATTTTTTTATTTTTATTTTTTTTTTTATGCAGCAACCTTAAGCTTTAGAAACGTACAACGGAGAGTCAAAAAACATTTAAAAAAATCCCCATAAAGTAAAAAATCAGTGCACTAAACTTTCCAAGTATTATTCTGTACCCAAGTACACTTGTGTATCTGATTACTCCGATTCAGTAGGTGGCAGTATGCACCCACATGGAATGCAATCTCTGTCTTTTTGCAACAAGCCTACTATTATTAATACTTCATCTGCTATGGCTGTGCAGTTCAGACGACGAGATAAACACATGCTGCACAGATACACAGATTTCGGAGAGGACAGGGGGATTCGATGATGTCACGGTCTAAAAATTCATCCAGTTCAGAGTTTTGGTACAGTATAACTAGAATGCATACTTGATTAGAACCTTGCCTGAGTAAACACACTTTGCAAGAGAGACAAAATGATGTATGTTAAAACTTAGATTTACTGAAATGTAATGGGCATATGGGCGGCACGTTGGCTTAGTGGTTCACACTGTCGCTTGCAGGTCCTGGGTTCATTTCCTGCGTCAGGTGTACGTTCTGCCCGTACTTGATGGGATTCCTCATGGTTTTTTCGGTTTTCTCTCACTGTCCAAAGACCTGCAGGTTAGGCTAATTGGTATTTCCAAATTGCCCGTAGTGTGTGAGTATTGACTGGAGGTCCTACGACGGTTGTAAAATGGGAATATATACAAAGAGTCACCATTGGCCTCCACAGTCCCTAGTTGGACTACAGAGGTTCCTAGATGGATGGATGGATGAAATGGGCATATGTTCTTGGATCTGTGCCCAAGTCCATAGTGTGAAAGTCAAAAGCCTAGGTTTTCAGAAAACCTCAATCGCCATGAAACACAAATGCATTACAAGTGCAGAAAATTGTAGTAATCTGTGGAACCTGCATTCTTTTAAACGCCCTTACTGTCAGAGAATAAAAACCCAAGGAGTTCAGTGGCCTCCTGGTTTAAAGCTAACAGAAAAAGCTGGGGAAGAGAGGGAAAAGAGAGAGAGAGAGAGTTGAGATGCCTGACTGGGTGTTTGAGAGCAGCACAGGGACACCCTCCCTCTCGGCAAGACGAGCTCGCACGCTGAGGAGTGTCTCTGGCACTCACGGCACACCTGGTCTCCATTATCTCCCCGTTTCACAGGCCTGCACCCCCTATCAGGCTGGCCTGGGAACCAGCACAAACGCTTTCATCCTCCCATCATTAGAGCGAGCAGCCCAGGGTCAGGGCCCTGTCCTAAAGCCCTTCCCACAGCAGCACACAACAAATGATTTTGGTTAAGCGAGAGAGAGGGGAAAAATGCAGGAGAGAGATATGAAGAAAGCTGGAAATAAAAAAATAAAAAAAAGTAAAGAAAAAGTAATAATAAGACCAAGCTTTGGGACAATTATTCTAGTAAACCTTCATCGTGGCTCAGAACTTTTTTCCCAGAGCTATGTGAAACCTGATGTGTGTGTGTGTGTGTGTTTTTAAACCTAGAACAAGCACAGCTTCCTACGGACACTTACAGATGCATTGAGTCTGGCAGACATGCCACATACACCGTGAACATCCAGGGATGCAGGTGTAAGTTAGGAATGTTCACACTTAAAAGCACACACGACCCGGGATGTAAATACTGCTGAGTGGTAGATTTATTCGAGTTATTTTGTGGGTTTATTCCACTTTAAAGCACTCCTCTGTGGGATGGCTGGAGATATATGGATTCTCTCTCTCTCTCTCTCTCTCTCTCTCTCTCTCTCATGTCTTCCACATGTTCAGCTGTTAAATTGCTTCACCAGACCTCTCCAACAATCTGAGAAGCCCATTCAGATTCAGTAGCATAGAAAGCCAATGCATAAAGCCCATACTGCATGTGCATGGTCTCTGCATTATCTTTTTTTCTTTTTGCATGGGGGAAAAGAAACAGCCATAATGAAGTCTAATGATCCACTCTCTTATGGCAAAATATACATCCCGTGCATAAATCTCCACAAACATCCCAGGGTTTAAAGACAGTTTCTGTTACACGTCGAATTCTCTGCGCATTCTCTCTCTCTCTCTTTCCATAACATCGCTTCGAGATGACACCTAAAGCGGAACTTTGAAGTCAAAAACAACTACTGTTAAGTTGATTTAGTTGAGAGAGGAGAAATAAGAAACACAAGGAAAAGAAAGAGAGACAGACAGAGAGAGAAATAAAGAAAAGGGCAGACACATTCCCTACACATATTCTCTCCATTACCGGGGAGATGGGGGGAGCCGATCACTCAATTATTGGCTGCCGTCACAGGCTAATATTCCTGCCTGTCAGGCCTGATTTTTGCTCAGTTTTGCTCAGACTCCTTCTGATGGAGCTCATTTCCTGTTAAACAGAACCAGAAGGCGCTGTGAAAACTGCGACACCTGATCCTGTATCCAGAAGACGGGAAACGCACCGCCAGTGGGCCAATGATGGCCAACGCACCCTCTTACACAGACACACACACACACACATACACATTATCCACATCTCCCCCGGGCTTCAGACAGAAGAGCGGCAAAACTCCATGACATCTGTGAAGTTCAATCTCGAAAAGACTTCGCATAGAATCACACTCACAGAGAGCACTAATCTGTCAGGCAATGCTTTCACACCACGGAGAGAGGCGTGGATTCCAGTACACCCAAGTTGGGTACAGTGTGTTTCAGTAACGTGAACATAATGTGAGTCTGCATTGTGCCAAAGCATGGATCGGCTTACCGCGCTCGAGTCGAGCTGGAGAGCTGTTCTTGGGCACGGCACGGTGCACTCAGGCACGGCCCGAATCGAATATGAAAGAGAACCGTACCTGGACATGGAACTGGAACCATCGTACCCGTGTACAGTATGAATCAGTCGTGCCTAGTAGTGACTGTGCTGAGTGGGAGGAGCTTACGCCTTTCTTCAAATGTAATTTGAAGGTGGAATTTATTAATTTTTTCTCAGTTTGGGATGTTTTGTTTTGGACACGGACCCCAATGCAGGAATCGAACCCGGACCCTGGAGGTGCAAGGCGACGGTGCTAACCGCTACGCCATACTGCCACTGTATTTTAACATCATAATATTTATAATTTACATAGCAGAATCCTATTATAATACATTCTTTCCATTCCTATTCCTATTTAAAAAGCACAATATAACAGAACAATTGAAAATAATGAAAACCTTAACTAATATACTAAAAAACATTACAACGGTGCATGTTATTAATAGCAAAAATTAAAACAATTAAATAAAGGTCTTTCTCTTGAGAGCGTCTTCACAGTGGAAAAAAAACTATTTTTAATCCTTTTAAACAACATCAAAAGACCAGACTGTGTTTTTTTTTTTTTTTTTTTAATATAAATTAAATTAAGCATGCAAATTTATGTGGATTTAATTAGACGAAAGGCTAATTTGCATACATAAATGTAAATTATTGAGTTAAAATACAAAAAAAATGAAATAAATAAATACAAATAGGAATATCAGCAATCAACTCACCAAGACTGATTGTACTTTCTTGTTTTTTTTTTATTTTTTTAATTACTTTGCTCACTTGTAAGGTTTTATTTTAAACTTTACGGACTGCAACTTTGGATTTATTTCCATTTGGATTTATTAATTCTGGGTACGTTTTTTTTTTTTTTTTTGGTGAAAGAATTTTTCTTTCTTATTGTATCACTCACTCACTCATTGCCTAAACCGCTTTATCCTGTGTACAGGATCGCGGGGGGCCTGGAGCCTATCGCAGGAGACACACACACACCATAACACTCTATGGGCAATTTGTGAATGTCAGTTAGACTACATGCATGTCTTTGGATTGTGGGAGGAAACTGGAGTACCCGATGGAAACCCACCGAGCACAGGGAGATCATGCAAACTCAGACCCCTAGGTGGGAATCGAACCCGGACCCTGACGGTGCACGGCGACATTGCTGTACACTATGCCGCTGTGCAGCCTGTTTACTGTATTTAGAAAAATGAACATGTTGTTAACGTCTTTCATCCCTCATTCCTCATGGTCAGAGATGAAAGAGTGGAAGGAAAAACTAGAGAAAGTAGTAAAAACCCATATGGACACATGCAGACATTAACCTGAGCCCTGCTGATGGAATCAGGAATCCGGGAGGTGTGAAGTGATAAATCTACTCAACCGGCGATGAGGATTGGGATATCAGACTGGTCAGTTCGTCTTGTTCTGCCCATCACATGTCAGTCTGATCACCATTTACTCGCTGTCTTGATCAGAGCCTGACTACTTCACCGGATTCAAAACAAGCACTCGTTTTTCTTATTTAAATCTATCGAGCTCTCTGCCGAACCTCTCCTGGCGAATCCTACTCAGCCCTCATTTCTCCTGACAGATGAGATTGAATTAGTCTGACCCGTCCTCGCGGCCCAGGTGTAATTTGCTTTTGACGTCGATAGCGAAGGAAGACACAGTGGGGGCTGAAAGCTGAAGGTGCAAGAAATAGAAGAGTGACAGTGAAGAGAGAGGAGAATCGTTCCAAGAATGAACGTGTAGCGAACTTATCTTCTCCACCAGCATCACCGGCATCACCGCCAACTTACCTCCATTCCATCTTCCCAAAATGAGAATGTTCCACGTTTATTTCTGATCGCTTTATCACATTGGACTGCGTGATAGAGATTAGTGCTGCATGCTTGGAGCAGGAGGATTTTTGAATTACTATTTATTTTTTTTAACCAGCTAACAATTAATCTGTTGGACAAAGAAACATGGGCAAAGATTTCAAGACAGACTCTTAAAAAATCTGAGGGAGGGACAGGACGCAGGTGTGCCTGTAGCCTCAAACAATGAATACCAATAAACCAATTTTTAAAGGCAGACACGATTGAGAAGTGGACAGAAAATAGGACGTCATATCAAAAGACAGAAGCAGCAGGGTGTAAACAGACAAATTGAATAAGGACAAATGGGTAAGAGACCAACCACATGACAGGGCAGAGGCGGGGCTAAAAAAAAAACTAAACGAAGGCAGACGTATAAACAAGTGCTTAGAAATGTTCTGTGTGCTGAAATGAACTATTTGTAACGTAGAGGTACGTAGTTTATATACGAAACCACTACAGGCTATGGCGTAAGAGGAAGTCGCCTAGCCTACGTAGCTTAGCTGAAGTAGTCTAGCCCATTACTATCAGTAATGCGTAGGAAATGATGATTGTTCTTAAAATTAAAAGTGAATGTCCCAAAACTAGAAACTAGAGTCTTCTAGAAACTTAGAGACAATTTCTGCAGAACTTTATATTATTTACAGAACATCCTCTACATGACTAGCACGTCTTTGTCTCTGCAATTGAAATGCAATGAAATTAAATGACCTTTGTGCTGCAGCTCTTCCTGGGACACCTTGGCCATGGAAATTATTTAAAACAACTTTTTTTTTAATCAAAGGCATTTTTAAAGGCCATTAAAAAAAAAGTATATATACTATATATACACTGTATATGAATATTCATGTGTGAAAACATTTGGGAGACATTGTGTTAACAATGCGGTATGTGTGAAGACTTTTGGGACACCCTTTAGTTATACGCAATGCTGGATATCGGTAATTAATTAATTAATTAATTAATTATTTAGGGGCGTTACAGTCAACCTGACACTTATGATGGTGCAGAATAACAGAAAACGGGTATGAATATCTTTATTTCTCTATATAATCCTCTGATACACTAATGCATTGGATACCGTCAAGGCCCACAAACCTACTTCACGTCTGAAGTTGCTGGCTTTCCAGAACCTCCTTTAATGTCACTTTCCTTTAATGGAAAAGAACAGCTTCATACTGCCCCCCATACTACCCACTGCACCACTTGCACATTACAGGAACTGGGCTGGGAGTATCGATGCATCCCCCGTACTGCCCTGACCTCATTCCAAGCCATTTCCACATGTTTAAAGGTGTTTCTGGGAGGCTTGGATACCATCAAACTTAGGACGTTTTCTCAGTATGCTGGACTCATGATCACATCTGCAATTCCGGCCTCCCAGGAAATCTTTTAATGGCCCAAACATGTGGACAAGGCTTGGAGCGGGGTCAGGAGTGTATGGGGGATGTGGCAGTACCTCCCAGTCGATCATGGCTTCAACATACGGAGAAAAGTTTCTACCTTGATGGTCTCATCACTTGGATTAGTGCATTAGTGAAGCAGGGGATTATATAGAGAAATAAAGGGAGTTCTGCACAATCAAAAGTCCCGCTTTGACTTGAACGCCCCTCATGTTTTACTGCAAATTTCCTTATTTAATTCACTAACAAGACTTAAAAATTTTTATTTGTTGTTCAATGGCTCTTTGTTCCACATGCTTGTGTTTCTCACCTGACCTCTGAGCTGTGTTCTGATTGGTCAGAAGGTTAAAAAGTGCTTGATACCACTTGGCATTTTCCTAAAACCTTCTAAGGAGGCTAAACTGCGAACCCATTCACACTGATTCCCCAATACAGTATCCTATACTGTAGTCCAGCCCAGATGATACTTTTACAAGAAGGATGCTTCTGACCTTAGAAACACGAATCGCTCATTTGCAGACCCCCTAAGACCAATGTCTCTGCAAGACTTCAGCTCATTTGCTGGGAGAAACCCGAGCTTCCTGATCACCAAGTGGTCTGCTAAGCGCTAACTGCGTTTGAACTCAGAGAGGTGGGCCTTTCACCTCCAGGCCACATGAAGTAAAAGTGGGAGCACCGCATTAACCTAGGCGTTAACCTAATTTCACACATTACAGCTTGGACCTGGCATTGGCACAATGCCTCATTTGAGCGCCGGTGCCATCTGGTCCAGGCCCCGAAAAGGAAGTGGCTCTTCACGCTGATCCGATTAGGGTGTTTTTAATTTATCCGAGATGTACCATCGCATGTTAATTGGCTCAGTATGCCGAGCGGATCTGGATCCCCTTCTCACTCCTTGCTTTCAGCTCTGATTGTTGAGACAGTGATGGGCGGAATTAAAGTGCTAAACTGCCTAGTAAACTCTTAAAACATCTTTTTTTCCCCTTAGAACCCTGTGCTTCCATAAGGAAAGAAATTGTTGAGGATCCACTGGAACGTACGTATCTTATAATTTAAACAATACGGTCCCTGCAGGCACGACATATTGGAAACAGGAGGAGGGCTCGGGAAACACGAGCAGGGATGTGAGGAAAAACATGTTTTTAGACAACAAGCCAAAACCCTGCCTACTGACCTCACTGTGGATCCTGTCACTCTACCCTTCATGTGGTATCGCATTTCCTTTCTCGTGTACAAATCTCTTAAATCGGATGATACGAGGTGCCAGGTGCACCACGAAGATGAAGTTTATAAAGTACCACTAAGCAGAAGTTATAGTAGGAGTAAGTAGCAGACATGGTGGTATACTATATCTGCTACTCCTACTAAAATCTCTACTACTACTACTACTACTAATGATAATTATGATGATGATGATGATGATGATGAAGCGGCTATATTTTTGATTATTAAAAGCAGCTTTAATAGAAAAAAAAAAAAAGCACGGCTCCAACCCCCCTCCCCCCCCCCTCCCGGGTGAGCAGTGAAAGGGGCCCAGCATCCACCCCCTGGTGTTATTCCAGTTTTGTCAGGGCATCTTGTTTCATACAGAGAGACATCTTACATTATAATCAAACCAATATGATGCAACTGTGTCACATTCCTCACAGGAATCTACCGGCTGTGTTTTTTTTTCTCTTTTTGTAATGAGAGGAGGAAAAAAATATTTCAGCGAGAGGTGTAGAGAAATTATCAATTCCGTGTCGTGAAGCCTGTACCTATTTTAAAAATAGATGCAGTATATAAAAATGACAAGGTTAAGGGAACACTGTGCCTAGAGAAGCATTATTTTGCATTTTGACAGCACAGTGAAGATAAAAATACGACGTGCTGCACAAGGCCTTCGTCGATAGCTGCAAGCTGCTCGGTTTCCAGTGTTGCTCGCGGACAGAAATAAAAACCCTGTCCATGTCGGTTAGATAAGCATTAACCGTAAAGTTAGAGTCGGTGAGAACAGGACAGGAGAGCCTGTCTGACTGTAGGAATGTCAAGCCTGAGGTTTAGGAAGCATTTCTGTCCTCCTTTATAATCAATAACAACCTTATTAAACAGCATCGGGTCAAATCGAGCATTTACAGAGTTCCTGATGTTTCCTGAAATCCTGAACTTGTTTATACTAAACTAGATTATGTATATAATCTAAGCAATTTTACAAAATGTAATGAATTATAATTATAAATTATATGTACTAAATACTGTATACATCTTTTTACCTACATGATACTATATGTAGCTAAAATACTAAAACATGATGCTTATTTTTTCATTGCATGTATGCCTGTAATAACACACACGACAGATAATAATAATAATAATAATAATAATAATAATAATAATTGTAATGTTTATTACAATTAATTACATTATATTACAGTTCTAAAAATGATCTTGTACATATATTTAAAAAATTTTAATAGATTTTTAAAATGACAAGTATTACAATATGTGCAATATTATTATTAAATAATTTAGGCTTATATTCTGCAAAAAAAATGCAAAAAAGCCATACTGTATGTCAGAATATCTACATACGATCTAAAATTGTTTAGATTAATTGAAATTCTCAGGTTAGTTTAAATTTGTCATATAAAAGATAGAAGTTGTGAGAAATTCTTCAGATATTTTTCCAAAATAAACAAGTCATTCTAAGACAACAAGTAAAAAAACTTTTTTCATAAAATAATTTTTTCATAAAAGAATGTGACGAGTCCTCTCACTTTGATTATCAGCATCGTCCACCTCAGTCCCGGCCTCGTCAGCTGATCTAAAACTGACTCGCAGTATTTTAAACACAAGCCTCATCATCCACTGATCTCCGTTCACACTAACATCATCAAAGAAAAGATCACTAATTGAATCTGTCTCTTTTGTTGCCACATTTCTAAGCGCTCTTGTCTGTTTTGATGATGATCTGATGGTGCTGAAGGATCGCAGCAGACATTTTGTCAGCTGATCTGATTAGAAACTTAATTGGTTCGGCAGATGTCCAATTACGCTATAGCAGGTAGCTATCTAACAATGTTTTGATCATTTTAATACTCTGTTTGTACATGATTTGGGAGTGTATTGGGACTAAACAGCTGTGTGTCCATAAGAAAACCACTTATTAGTGAGACGCATTAGAAAAAAGGCTTCAGTTTGCTAGGGAACATAAAGCTGGGAAAAGGGTCATGTGACCTGATGAGTCCAGATTGAGCCTATTCCAGAGTGATGGGCGTGTCAGGGTAAGAAGGGAAGCACATGACGCGATGCATCCATCATGCATAGAGTCCACTGTACAAGCCTCTGGAGACAGTGTTATGATCCGGGGTCGCTTCAGTTGCTCAGGTCGAGACACTGTAACGTTATGGGGCAATAAAATGAAGTCAGCTGACGACCTGAATGTACTGAATCACCAGGTTATCACATCTATGGCGTTTGTCTTTCCTGATGGCACGCGCCATATTCCAGGACTGAGAGTGTGAAAGAGTGGATCTGAGAGCATGAGGAACCGTTTTCACACATGAACTGAAAACCACATTGTGCACAATAATCAAAGCTAAAGATGGTCAAATAAAATATTAGAGAGTGCCTTTGTTATTTGGGCCAGACTGTGTGATTTTAAGCAATGTGTTGAGCAATCGTTTTTGAACTTCTACAGATGTCAAAGTGAGTCATATAATTTCTCGCTGCGTCTTATTGGTTCGAATCTACTACAATTAGCCTCAATTAGCTGAACAACAGCCACTAATTCTAACTAGCAGATGGACATTATGTGCTTAATGTGATTTAATTAATCTTGTCTATCTATTGAACCTTCTCATATGACTCTCTTTTTTTATTAGACAAAGGAATGAAGTATAAGAATGTGGCTAAATTTAATAGCCTTTTGTTTTTACAGTTTACAGCTTGGTTATGGTTTTTAAAACCATTTTCAAATAGCTAAATGTTCTATTCATGTATTGATCTCTCTAACCTTCTGGGTTGTTAAAAAAACAGACACATAGAATAAAACGTTTTTTTTTTTTTTTTTTTAAGTTGAAACATGTAATGAGGACTCTAGATGCCAATTACAGCAATCAAAGAGCGAAGTAATAAAAGCACCAGCCAGGGTTTTAGCATCTTTCAGATGATAAGATTTGAAGCCAGGTGAAATTCCAAAGCGATTTTGGCAATTGACCTAACATGGGGTTCAAACAGAAGTGTGTTTTTGATAAAATAAATAAAAAAGGGACAAGATGGTGAACGTTTAGCTTTACGTGGATGGTTTCCCAGTGATGCCGCTTATATAAACTGAACTTTCTAGAAATGATCATTTCACACAATTCACACCTCAATAACAAAATTGATACATACTTTATGATTTCATTCAATCACAATGATTCCTCATGCTCCAAGAATTCCAAGTCCAGGTCCCGTATTCACAAAGCTTCTTAAGCCTAAAAGTTGATCATAGTGACGAAATTCTAAGAAAATTCTTAAAATCTTCTTAGAATTTCCCCGTAAATTTAGGACTAAATCTTAGTAATGATAAAAATGAAGAGTAGGGAGGAGGACTTTCAAGAGGCAACACTGAACGTAAAGCTAAAAGTAAACACTGTTATTGTTCTGTTACTTCCTTCCATCTCTCTTGGATTGTTCCCAGATAGCAAGGTGACTGATTCAATGTTGAAATTTCATCAGAATCATCATTTTGGTTGAGGTTGATTATTCAA
>JAQQZT010000007.1:25674096-25690436 GCA_030068275.1 Clarias platycephalus
TTGTGTTAATTATTTTTATGTATTTATTTTTTTGGGCTGTGGAACAAATAATTTGAGTTTCCATTATTTCTTATGGGCAAATTTGCTTTGATTTACGAGTGTTTTGGAATACGAGCCCACTTACAAACTCTATGGTTCCACTGTCTGTTTTCGTATTATCATATATTCTATTTTCACAAAGAGCCCGTTTTAAGACATTTACAGATTTTTTTTTTTATCAACTACTGTAGTCCTTGAATTGTTGCGTCATCCCAAGCAACGGGATCAACCACACCTCCTCACTAAGATAAAGATTTTTGTACTTTCCTACAGTAAATCACTTTTTGTCTAGGACTCCCAGCTAGGCTAAGATAGGAGCTCTCTGAGAGAATTCGAAGAAGCTGCAATCCGGCCGTGCCATCAGGGAAGAAAAACTTCATTGATACGATAACCTGGTCGTTCAGTACATTCAGGTCATCGGATCACTTTTTTTCCTGTACAGTGGACCTTCTTGCCCTCCTGACACACCCATCACTCTGGGATAGGGTCAGTCTGGACTCATCAGACCACATGAACTATTTTCATCGCTCCAAAGTCCAATCTTTATGCTCTAGCAAATTCAAGCCTTGATTAGTCTCACTAGCAAGTGGTCTTCTTATACGGACACTCAGCTGTTTAGTTCCAGTCCTGTGGGTTCTCATTACATGTTGTATGTGTGCATATGCAAGTGCTCTTACTTTCGCTATTAAACATAGCTCTGATTTTTACTCTTGTAACTTCACCAAGCATTAAGTCATCTCCATTCCATTCTTCCGCAAAGTTCCAGTAATTTAAAATCTTCTTAGTTTTTTTTTTTTTGCATCAGCCCAATACTTTGACCCTTCTGAAATGGCAACTTTTTTTTTTTTGCTCAGACAGTGTATTTATCGCATTCCTTTTTGTGTGTGTGTGTGTGTGTGTGTGTGTGTGTGTGTATGAATGGAAATCAGAAAAATAAAGTCTGGAGCCGTGCTGCATTTATGCTCATACTTTTTAATGTATCACAATGAGCAAGAAACATACTTGATGAAATATTTTCAAAGGAGTATATTCAATTACCATCTACAATCAACTTAACTAGGACAACAAGGTTTTTTGTGACAAAAGTTTTTCTTTAAAAGTCTGAAGTTCCATGTGGTTTATGTATGTTAGTCTCCATGTAATTTGGTACAGTTTGGAAATCTTCATCATATAATTACAGTAACAAAAAAGCTAACAAGACTACAGTATAGAAAAGACATCAAGAACAACATTTTTGGTTTAACTTGCTCTTTTTTTGTACATTGCAAGGCTGTTTTTTTCTACCCTCGGGTGGGCTACCTGGAGCCACTGAGCCGTTCTTGTGAGGCTCAAAGGAGGAATAATTAAGAAAATAAAAAAATAAAATCAATCGATCAAACAAACAAACAAAAATAGCGTTTAAAAAAAAAAATGTGGCACCAGGAGTCACGAAAGGAACGGAGAGCTCCGCGTAGCAGTTTGTCTTTGAAACTGGAGCTCGTGTTTTTTTTTTTTTTGTTTGGTTGCTTGTTAATTTTGGTTTCATTTGCTTTTTCGTGTTTAACTGCTTCCTCAGGAATGACAGCCAAGAAAACCCCTCAACATTCCTCGAACAGCGAGTCCTTTATTTTTCAATGGTTTGATGAGATCTGTTTTTCGGCTGACTCCAGGTCAGTGCTGTCCATCGGCCAGACGAAGAAATGAAACAGGTAGCAACACCATGGGCTGGGCGAAAATAGAGACGCGTGGTACTGTCCTTCCTGTGGATTTGATCCACGATTCCCGAAAGAAGAGGCTCATCCAGATCCAGCCGCCTCCAGAAGTCACCAGGTTTATTCCTCTCTGTTTTCACGTACTGTGTGTCCACTGGTTGCTGAGTCTGTCTCCGTAGGCATATTGTCAGTAATTAAATAATGACTTGATATCATCAAGAGGTGCCTCTGATTATTTTTCCTGCCTTTGGCTCCCATTTCGACAGCCTTCCTAGACATTTCAACGACATTTTCCAAAGCTTCCCAGAGTTCGCTTCTCTTTGTTTTCCTTCTTTGTCAGTTAAAAAAAAAAAGTTGATGTCTTCTTTAAATATATCTATATCTGTATACATGTTTCTTCACAGTGGGCAAAAAGGATGACCTCTACAGCAAAACCTGCCTTCTGTCTCTCTTTGCAAAAAAAAAAAAAAAAAAAAAATCAAGTATCCCAAATGAAAGTTGATGTATCTCAGTCATGCGTTGCGTTGTGCCACAATAAATATACACTCGTCAGTGGGCGCCAACGTTTCATCTGCGTTATGCTTTGGCCACATACATATATTTAATGAAATGAATTAAAAACTGCTCAGTGCTTCAGTATCAATTTCTCATCATGAAATTATTAGGAAAAAAGAAAAAAAAAAAAAGAACTCTTGTACTGAAGAAACAGCGTTGCAGTTTTGGATGTTTTGGTGTGAAATGAACGTGGAGGCAAAAAACAAAACAAAACAAAATAAATTGATGTTGGCTCCTCAAAAAAAAAGAAAGAAAGAAAGAAAGAAAGAAGGAAAACAAACCAAAACACACAGAAATCCATGCTGGCAGAGTTGATGGTGAGGATCTGAAACTTCGTCCCTCACAAAATAAAACAGCCCGTTAAATAAAGAAAACGCTTTGGAAGCAAGAGATCAAACATTGCCGAAAAAGACAAATAGAGGAACATTGGTACACCGTTAAAGTGGCCAGGTCTTAGAATAAGAAAACAAAAAAAGTGATTGAAATTTTAAAGCTGGTGTTAAAATGTTAATTTATGCATACAACAACAACAACAACAACAACACAAAAAACATCAACAACACAAATTCATATACAGAAAATAAAATACATATGTTATATGAAAACAATAAATGTCCGACATGATTTGAAATGAAAGTCGAAGCAAAAAAAAAAAACAAACAAACAAAAAAAGCTTTAAAAAATAAACTATACATTAGAATTCTTACAAATAATAATTATGCAAACAAAAAATATTTTAGGTAACAGGATTGAACAGAAGTGGCAAGCTTTGCATACAAAAATGAAAATAACAAAATCGACCAAATTTCGATATCATGCAAAAAAAAAAAAAAAACTTTTTTTTTTTTTAAACACCAAACCACATTGCTTTGCAAGACGTAACACTCTTTAACACATTTCCTAGATCGTAGCAATCTACCATGTAGGCCAATACACTTGCTGTACACTTGTGGCCTGTTCAGATTCATTCATTTTGGTGATACAATGAAAATGTAAAAAAAAAAAAAAGAAAATGGGGATTTAAAACTGAACCATTTTCGTTGACCTCTTTGGACAAAATGGTAAAAATCACCATCTACAATATTAATAAATAAAAAACACTGCTGCTTTTTTCCCTTAGCCTTGAAACGCTTTGGAATGAAGATGTCCCTTGGAAAAGCTGTTCTAACTCACACCGAAAAAACAAAAGATAACTTCACACCCTGCAGAAACCTGGGGCAGGTCGCTACTTGATATTCCACGTTAGGGGAGGCCACCATTCCACACTTTATTTCTTTCCCAGACTCTTTAAAGACGGAGAGGCATGATGACACTAGACCAGAGAGACATGTTAGGACCAGATGCGTTACAATATGTACATTTTTGGTTAGCCACTGTTACATGATGATCTATTTGGCTGCAGGGACGAGAACTCCCTTTACACGACTCCAAAAAAAACGGCGATGTTCGCTAACCCGTGATGGCGGAATTACAGTCGTTTATTTTTAAACGTCGAGGGGGGGAAAAAAGGACTTGTACTCAAATTCAGTATAAAGATGCTGTCATTTCTTAAGAAATCAGACGCGCTATTTGGAATGCTCTGTTCTTTACAAACATAACAGATCATTGGCTTTTAGATGTTGGTCTGTAAAAGAAAGAAAGAAAGTAACAAAGGAAGAAAGAAAGAACAAAAACAGTAAAGCCAAAATGTCCTTTGGAACATATATTCACAGTCTTCAAAGTTCCGTTTTTGCAACAAGAAGGAAAAAATGTCGCAGAGGCAGGGAAATGGTTTACTTGGTTGTTTTTGTTTTTAGTTTTTTTTTGTGTGTTTTTATTTTAAAGCTTAGCCAAGAAGTAAAATGAGCATGCATCATCTAGGTATTCTTCTTTTTCAAAAAAATCTACATTAGCAGCAAAACGTATGTCCTCAGAGACCAGACCTTATACATTTTCTTTAAAAAACAAAACAAAACAAAAACAAAATAAAACAGAACAAAAAATAGGATCTCGTGTGACAAGAAGAGTTAAACAAAGAGATTCTCCACTTCTATCTTACAAACTGCAATGGCTCTGCTGTAATGGTGCTACTCCACGATGCAAGGACGAACGTCCTTTTTTGGTTTTTGGTATTCTTGGTATTTTTTCTACGTAAAAAAGTCACCTGTCCGCATGCAACGAAGCGGCGACGGCGACTCTGATGCGTACTCCTTTTATTTTAAAACTTTGTTTTCTTTTCTTAAAAACTGCAACAAATTCTCAAGTATAAAGAAGCCTCTTTTCTCATCTTTATGCACCAATGGTGAAAGTGTTTAGTCTTTGGATTTTCTTTTCGTTTTAAAGCGTGAGAATTATTATTATTCTTTTCTTGTATGACGACAACGACAACAACAAATAAAAGAGAGAAATAATAATTAAAAAAATAAAAAATTAAAGCCCATAACAGACTGCAGCCACACTGCATAAACTACACATCTGCTTTGTAGTGCCAAAGGAGAAAGATCTCCAAACCTACAAAATGCAGTGGAAGCAAAAAAAAGGAAGGAGAGTAACGTGCACACACCCACGCACACACACACACACACACACATATTTAAAAAAAAAAAGAAAAAAGGACAGATAAAGTAAGTCGAGACGTTTGTAAGTGCACAATAGGTAAAACACAAATATAAGTGAATAATAATTTTTTTCAAACAGATCTCTTTTTTTTTTTTTTTTTTGGTCAGGTGCTGCACCAACCGTCAAAGGAAAGAAACCCCTCATAAAAACAAAGGGATCCCGCCGAGTCTGTCGGTGGCAGTTTGCGTGAACGAAATCCAAGATGCAGATTTGCCTATACTGAAATAAAGTACAGATCAGTTCCTGCTCCTCAATCTAGTCTATCGGAATGACCAAGACAACATCAAATGAAGCGCTTTAAGGTTGGACAATACAAAAGCTAAATGTACACAAAGATTATTCAGTCTACCATACTGTTTAAATTTATTTCCAATGCAACAATCTACTTAACACGAAAAATGTTTATATCAATCATAAATACAGGTTTTTCCTTTTTCTTAAAAAAAAAAAAAAAAAAAAAAAACCTCACTGCGTTTCTTGTTTGGGTATGGTGGCAGAGTTTTGAACCCCATTGGAACAGACATTTAGCAGTTTAGCTATCCATTTGGATTCCCAGAAAGCTCTGTCTTAATTTGTATCACTTCGGAAAGAATTTCTATAAAAAATAATACAAAAACAAAAACGTTTTCTCATTTGTCAGGAACGAAATGAATAAAATAATGTAACATAAAAAAAAAAAAAAAACGGTTGTGAGCTGTTGACCTGAGAATAAAATAGACATTACATCATTCTTTTTTCATTAGCAAGCCATTGGTATTTGAATGCTTAGATAGCAAGAAAACGGTAAGACTATTCTCCCATACGGTACATACTGGCTTTGTGTGACTGTGCTATTAGGTGGACATACCTACACAAACAAAAGTGTGCATCCTTAACTCGTTCTTTGATACGGACAAAATCTGGGGCCCGTCTGATTTTTGTGGTTTTGAGGCAGTCCTTTGCAATGCAGCATTCCCCTCGCAGTGTTCTTCTTTATTAATTTCATATGTGTATACATATAGCTATATACTTAAGTTGAAACAAATTAAAAACCAGCATGTTCATATGGGAAAACAATCCACTAACATTTAAATTTTTGGTTACAAGCTTTGGAATTGCAGTTAGTCTTTACACATCTTTTTTTCTTCTGAAATTGGTTTGTATACTTTTAAACATATTTTAAACATCGCCGCTTTTTTTAAGCTTTTGTGTTTTATTTATTTTTTTGTTTTTTGTTTTTTAAAATATTGTCCATCGTTGAAAGCTCTTTTACAGTCTGATGGAGTCTGTTCCTACACTAGCCATATTACTACTACAACTATCACTGTCTTTGAGACAGCTGGGTTGCTGTGGCTCCTCTGCCAACCTGCCCAGCCTGTCTGCTGATTTCTGACTGCTGTCAGAGTCAGATTCGTCGGTAAAGACGTCTGTTGGTATCGAGGTCTGAACCCCTGAGGTGCTCAATGAACTTGAGGTAACCGTTGAAGGTGAGGATACTGAAAGAAAGGAGGATGATGTTGAAGGGGTGGCATTGGGCTTTCCAGCTAAAGCTTTAGAGAAAGGGGCCTGGGGCCAGGGTTTGCTGGCAGCTGTGGTGTTAAGTGTGGCAGCTGTGGCAGAGGAGCATGAGGATGCGGACACAGATGAGGATGGCGTGGTGTTTGACGACGTTGGCGGGGGAGATGTCGTGGTGTTGTTTGGGTGGGTGACAGACTGCGAGGTAGATGCGGTGTTAGGATCGGGGAAGCAGGCTGAAGAGTGAGGTAATAAACTAGTAGCGTGCTCTTTGGCATTTCCGGCTGATCGCGCGATTGTTCTGTGTTTGTGCAAGGATGAATCCAGGTGTTGACTAAGTGCTTTGTCCCCATCCAGAGTGACGTTACAAGCCAGGCAGTCATAGAGGCTACCCTCAGCTGTACTGCCACTCCTGGGGACTCGTAGCAACATCTCTTGCAGGTTTGCCACAGACTGACCAAAAAAGCAGATCGACTTCAGGTGGCTGATAGCTGCTTCCTCCTTGCTGAAAACAGTTTGACACTTGCGGCACGCCAGCCGATACTGAACTTTGGGGACAATGTATTGGTCAAGAAGGGGGTCTGTACCTTTCCCATCCATTTCATGCTGCTCAGGGGGTAAGTTATTATGTGAAGAGGTATCAACTGGGAGAGTGCCTTTCTTCTCCTCTGTTTTTACTGAATCTTTGGCAGAATCTTTGCGGTCCACCGAAGGTTGAGAAGAAGCTGGGGTTTGGCTTGCTTTCGGTTGCTGGATTTGCTGAAGCTGTCTCTGCTGCTGCTGAAGTGCTTCCTGCAGGCTCTGCTGATATTGCTGGTAATGCTGGAGCAGTGATCCTGGAGATAACCCCATCAGAGCTTGTGATAAAGCTGGGTTGTAGGGAAAAAGACTTTCCATACCATACATAGGCTGAAGGTATCCGCCTTGAAGAGCCCCTGGAATCTGAGGGGCATAATATGGAGAGAAACCTGGCATAAAATAGGGCAGGAACTGGCTGGTAAGCAGTGCTGTTGGATCTGATGCTAAAGCAGCCTGGAGAGCTTGAAGCTGAGCAGGATCGACCACATACTCCATGCCAGGTGTTGGCATTGAGGTGGCTGGAACAGCTGTGTCTGGTTTTTCTTTCTTGGCACTGGCAGCAGAAGTGGAGGGAGCAGGAGTACCCGCAGTTGAGGATGGTGTGGAGGGCTTCTCGACTTTTTCCTTGGGCTTTTCTTTCTCCCTGGATTTCTCAGTTTCACGCTCTTTGAGAGAATCAACCCGGTGGCCTAGTTGGGTGGTCAGTGAGTTTGATGTGGATGTGGTAGAAGTTGAATGGGCTACAGAAGTGCTGGCCTGAGCTGGGCTTGGTGAGGCCAAGGAGGAAGAAGAGGGGATCTTGTTGGGTAAACCAGATGTAGGGAGACTGGGTGAAGGTACACTGGCACCGGACATGTTTAGAATGTTTGGAGGTTTCGGCGGGGTTAAAGCTAAAATAAAACAACACAGTAAACACAGTAAAGTGAATTAATGTGATAATCTATTGGTCAAATCAACCAATCCAATCAATTTTATAGCATACATAAAATAATACATTGTAAAACTATTTAAAAATAATAATAATAAGTCAGGATATGCATATGGAATATCTGATCATTTTGAAGAAGACTTAAAACATACCTGAGTTAGTTGAGTTAAAACCTGGAAGGGAAGGGCTTCCAACCCCTGGCAGAAGAACAGGGGGTATTCCTTGCAGATTTGGATAGGCTGTCTGCAGATTGAGGGCCTGCAACGCTGGACTGTCAAACATCCCTTGTTGCTGCATGGCTTGTTGTTGTGCCAGACCAAGTACCTCATTGGCTTTCTTGATACGATCCATCTCTTGCTGGGCCATTAGCTGACGAACAGTGGCTGGGTCAAAGTACTCTTTCTCTTTGTCAAGCTGGCTTCCAATAGTCTCCTTCACTTTGGCAATGTGTTGCTGGGAAAAGATGTGGTCCCGCACAGACAGACGTGCACTGTATTTTACACCACATAATGTGCACTCTGTCTTAGGTCCCTCATAAGAAGTCTGGTTGATCCCAAAGTGCTTAGCCATACTGAGTTTCGCTTTCTTTTCTTTAGCACGAGCATTCTGGAACCAGACCTGTACAACTCTTTTGGGGAGTCCTATATCATTGCCAAGTACCTCACACTCCAACATTGTAGGAGTCCTATAATCAGTGAAGCAGGACTTAAGGACTTTCAGCTGGAGGTTAGTCATCTGAGTTCTGAAGCGCTTTTGCCCTGGCCTATCTCCACTATCAATACTTCTACTTCCAGATGCCCCAGGGCTAGGTGAGCAGGGGTCAGCCAGACTAGATGTTTCACTGTAATCCACCATGTTTTCATTTTCAAAGTCTTTTGCATAATAACTTGTTGCAGGGCTCACTAGTCCTGAAGACATCTGGTCATCATTCTCAAGAGATGGAACTGATCCTCCAGTCTTTGACAAGAAATCTCCACTGTTGTGGCTGTGCTTCATATCAGTATTGTCATTGTCTGCATTTGCCTCATCACCAGTAGTGGTGTCAGTAATCGCAGTGTTCACAGAAGAACAATCATCATCGAGCTTGTTCTGATCAAAACTAATGTTTACTGATGACATGGTTGGGCTTTCAAACTCCTCCATTCCCTCGACCTTAATCGATGTTGGACTTAAAAGTGCCCTGGGAGATAAGTCTAAAGTTTTACTCACAGGTGACAGAGATGAGCACTGGCCATCATTATTAGAAGAACCAAGATGAGAGAAGTTAACGATATCCTGAGGATCTATCTTCAAGTGCATGCCATCTTGTTCAGATAACAAACCAGTAAGTGTTATGTTATAACCAGCACGCTTTGCCTCATGCCAGTGTCGTGAACGGATGTGGGCTTCCAAGGCTGTTTTAGCTTTAAAGAGAGCACGGCAAAAGGGGCAACGGCGGTGGGCTTGTGCTGGCCCAACAGCCCGGAACTGTCCCTTTCTTTCCCTGGCCCTAGTGTTTTGGAACCATACTTGTACTACACGTTTCTTGAGGCCCACCTCATGAGCAATATGGTCAAGCATCTTCCGAGTAGGGTTGGAATCTAGTAAATATTTCTGGTACAGGATCTCAAGTTGCTCTGGTGTAATAGTGGTTCGAAGACGTTTGTCTCTTTGTGGTTCTTCCCCACTGTTAGTACTATCATTTTCCCCTGGGCTAGTGCCTGCCTTTTCCTCTAGCTTTCTCTTTAGGGAGTTCATGGTGGATGTAGGTGTTGAGGGAGAAGTGGCAGAGCTGCTTGGAATTTGTGGCAATGCTCCAGCTAGGAGCTGGCTAGCCAACAAAGGATTGGTGGGGTCAAATAACATAAAAGGCATGTCCATTGGACGGTCCAAGAACTGGGGATGAATAAATTGGTTTTGAATGCTTAAGAAGTGAAGCTGCTGGTGTTCCTGCCAGTGCTCAAATGAGGGAAAAGCAAGTTTACACTGCTCACACTGGTAGGGAATCATTTGCTGGGCCAGTTGCTGCTGTGAGGCTAAATGGGGATTAAGAGCCATGAGAGAACTTTGGGAGGGGGTTTGGCTTTGGGAGGCGGAGCCTGAAGCGGCACTATGTTGTTGCTGTTGAGAGAGGGATGGTGAAGAAAGCTTTGTGTTCTTTGGGGTGAGTTGCACCTTTTCCTCTCGTGGTGCTTTTTGTTGTGGAATCTCAGTGGGCTGACTGCTTTCCTGCTTAAAAGATGGCTGCTCTCTTGGACCTAGAGTGGGTTCTGCAGCATTTTTGGATTTCTCATCAAATGTACTTGATGTGTTTGTGGATGTAGCATCTACCTTCTCAGATGAGGGCATATTAGAGAATGATGTGGATGATTGTGGAAGAGGGCAGAGACTCGAGGATGATGACATTGGTGTGTGACCTGATGACCCAGAAGATGAAAAGTATTCATGTGAGAGATCAAGAGAGTCTTCATTTTGACTGTCATATTGCCCTTCCTCATCCTCATCTTTGTAGCAAAGCTTCTTTTGATGTTTAATAAGATCAAATATCCGCTGGAATACCAGACTGCACTTCTTGCACTGGTAGTTCAAGTTAGTAGTGCGTATGTATCGGTCATTGGACAGCTCACGCCGCTCACCATCTTTTGCTCCTTCTCCCTGGTTCTCATAATTTTTTCGAGCTTTTTGTCGGGCATTCTGAAACCAAACGACAATGACCCTAGTTGGTAGGCTTAAAAGATTGGAGAGTTGCTCAAATTCATCATCTTTAGGGTACGCATTAGCATCAAAGAAATCCTGCAGTACTCGAAGCTGGTAGTCTGTGAACCGTGTCCTTGAGGACCTCTTACTGCCGTAGGACTCTAGTTTTTGGGGTTCAGGTGAAGGTGGTTTAGAGTCAATTTTGACATCCTCCAGAGTAGTGATTGGGGGATTGTTGAAATTATAGGGTGAGTCTTTGTTGCGCTGCCGCTCTTTGAAGAGAGTATTCCGAAACCAGTGCTTAATGACCTTCTGCGGAAGTCCTGACTTATCTGCCATTTCTTTTATTTGTTCTTCGTTTGGTGAATTGTTTATGTCAAAGTACTGCCTTAGAACCCTTAGCTGGTCATCGGTAATACGGGTGCGGGGCCTCTTATTCTGCTGCTGCTGCAGCATGGCAGGTGTAAGCTGCTGCTGGTACAGTTGTGCAAGATCACTGGCCAGACCAGGCTCAACAGCTTGTAACTGTGCAGGAATTTGAGAGGGTAATGACTGGAGGGACATTGGCTGCATCATGAGAGGAGAAAAGAGAGGAAGATCCATTGGCATTGGAATCTGAGGTAGTGGACCTGGGGGCTGCGGGGTTGAAGCAGTCGGTGGTGTGATTGCAGGGGCAGAGACAGGAATATTTGGTGTTGGTACCCTCTGTGGAGGAGGTGGTGGCGGCGGGGGAGGAGGAGGGGGTGGTGGGGGAGGAGCAGCCTCAGGTGTCTGCGGTCGTAGTGGATATAGTTTATCATATTGTTCTCTGTACTCCTTAGCAAATCTCTCTAGCGATCTAAATGGGAAGAAGGCCTGATGGATATGCTCTTGGTGACTTTTTAGTATTAATATGTTGGAAAAGAGTTTTCCGCAGGCCTCACATTCCAATTTCTCTAGTCCCTCGGCAGGGTCCACGACTCTAGTGATACCACCTGGTGCAGTTGATCCAGAGAAAGATCCTGTGGGCCTTCTCTGAGCTTTCTGTTTGTTCTCATTGTATTGAATCACCAATTCAAATCCAAAATTCTCCAAGAGCACTTTGGTGGCATTACCACGAGCATCTGATGCAATTCTTGGTGGAAGGCATCCATTGTCCTGATTCAAATTACCTGTGGTCTGTGGTATCTCTTTCTTTTCTTTGGACTTGTCTGAGACATCCTTTGGAGCATGATCATCTGTTCTATCATTTATTTCTTTATCCTTTGGCAGATCTCTGTCCTTCTCACTATGAGGACCAAGCAACTTTGGTTTTTTTTCTACAGAGTGAGAGAGAGATGCACTCTGCTGAAGTAAAGCCATTTGGCTTGATGCCTGGGAGTGGGAATGGGCTTGGTGCTGTTGCTGAAGGTGATGATGCATCAGTTGCTGTTGTAGACAGCTCTGTTGGGCTTGCTGGGCCTGGTTCTTTTGCTCCTCCAACATAGAGGCAGCAGAGCCACTTAGACTAAGTGAAGAACTGTTCAAGCTCATTTCTGGATTTAGCTGGAATTCTGCTCCAGGGATATAAAAAGGAAATAAAAGCTGTTGCTGCTGAAGGGGCAAAAGTGCATCTGCTGTCATCGGGAAGTGCTGGAGTAGTGGGTTAAACAGCTGGGACTGAATGAGGGCAGCTTGCTGTTGGAGCTCTTGCTGAAGTTGGGCCTGGGCTTGTGCTTGAGCCTGTGCCAACTGCTGCTGTTGGAGCTGCTGGTGACCTCTTGAGGACAGCATGTCTGCAAATTTCTTTTTTTTCACATCATGGTTCTCAGAAGGAGGAGGATGAGAAGTTGAGTTAGACACGGCCTCAAGGTTCTGAGACTGACTTAACTGGGTTCCACCCAGGATGCTCTGTGCTGTCTGAACCCCAGCTGGAGAGCAGCTATTGTTACTAGAACTGGTCGTTGAGTTAGTTGACGGAATAGGGCTGGGAGTAGAAGTGCTATTTGAAGTGCCTCCACTTAAACCTCCACTGCTGACAGAAGTGGAACCTCCACCTGCTGCTTCAAGTTTGGCTGCCCTGGCTTTGGTCTGGTGCAGGACAGAGCGCATATGAATCTCCAGTGTAGAGCTCTGGCTGTATGCGACGTTGCAAGTGCTGCATTTGAAGGGCTTATTATCAGGACTGCTGGTTGGTTCGGGTTGACCTGTAGTGGATTCCTGCAAAGCCCTTTTTACCTTATGTAAGTGTGACACAGAATTATAATGTACCAGGAGAATATTCTTTTGGGTAAAAGACTCTTTGCAGACCGTACACTTAAATGGACGAGAAGGATCTAGGAATTTCTCCATGGTGAAATTGGGACCTTTCCTAAAAGGCAGCGCTCGCTTGGGCTCAGATCCGGAATCCTCTTGTAATGATCCAGAGTCACTGCCAGTTGGACTCTGTTTCTCCTCGGGATCACTGTCCTCTCCTTCTTTCTCGTCTTCAATGAGACCACCTTGGTCCTCTCCAAGTGAAGGGTCACCAATAACCATGAGGTCTCCATTCATTAGTAAGCCTCCATAGAGCTGCTGAATATCAGCTTCACTCAGTTCAAGGTGACTGGACTCCAAGTGTTTTTTCAAGGCCTGTAGTGTCCTGAAACTCCGCTGGCAGAGACAACACATGGTAGCTGCTCTGATGACATGGTATTGCGAATGTAACTGCAATTTCTCAATTGTCTTGAATGCCAAACTGCACTGGTTGCAACGGTACTTGTAAACGTGACGGTCAGAGACAGGGAGTTGCGGCCGTTTGTTATGGACCTCGTTGAAGTGTATCTGGAGCGCACTGGAGGATTTGAATACTTGATTGCAGCCCTTTTTCCAGCAGAGGAAACCAGTAGTGTCGTCTCTTGCAGGATGTTGATCTTCAAGAGGTGACTTGCGCGATTCAATTACGTCTGAGACCAGAGGAATTCCTTTGTCGACTTCAACATCTGTAGTATCTACAATCAGATACAATAATAAATAAATAATAAATTATACTGTTAGGATAAAGAAAAAATAGGTTTTTAAAAAAAATATAAATTGTTTTACAGAAATCAAATATTCCAAAAAGTAACCAACGTTCACACCTGCTTGTTTCTTTGTGTCTTCAGAGGTTGAGTTCGGCAAGGATTGGGGTGTGTTTTGAGAATCTTTTTCTGGTCCAGGGACTGGTATGAACATGCTCGCTGGCAGTACCTCTGATGTTGCCACCTGGAAAATAAAACACACAGTGTGCAATGTGTTAATTAAAATCCTTTTCAAACAGCCAGTGATCTGGAATGCAGGACAACCTGAATAACTGTTTGATCATTTCCGAACATCTCAGAAAAAAAATGTTCGATTTTGTGTAATTACTTATTAAACACACACGCATCTAAAGTTTTTTTTTTTTTTTTTTTCCCCTTCAACGAAAGGTTTCCTTCCACAAAAGTAATCATGTTATTAATCTTCTTACTTTATTTGCCATTCCAAGGATTTGCACTTTGATCACAGATGATGTTTGTCAAACTCTAGGAAAGTTCTGCTGCAGCCAATTAGTGTGATGGGGCCAAGAAGTCTACCTTGGCCAGCTGAAAAGCTTATTAGGAGCCTAATTAAATAATTCCTTCTCCTCATAAAAGTACATCACATTCCAGAGAAAAGCTCAGCGCACAAAGTACAAAGATATTCCCTGTCTTTCTGAACAGCTTCCCTGCTTCTGTTGTGTCTCGATACTTCTTTTTTCCTTCTCGAATCCTTTCTATTCCTCTCTCCTTCTTCCAGAAGGGGGGGGAAGAAAAAAAAAGATAACAATTCATCAAAATCACTCATTAACCAGCTCCTATTTAACAACAATCAGTGAGTGAGATTGGAAAAAGGGTTGGGAGATGGAGCACTGTCTGCTTCACCTTCCTTCAATTAACAGAACAATCAGCCTTTCTACCCGGGCAGCATTTCAATTCCTTATTCCTTCCCATCCCCCCCCCCTCCTCTTCCTCTCATCGCTCTTCCATGTCTAATTCCTACTTTCATTCTATGTTTATGTCCCTGTGTCTCAATCTTGCTTTCTCTTTTCATCACACCACCTGGTCCTTGTGTCCTTTTTTTTTTAAAATATATATATATATATCTGGGTGACTAAACGCATACTAAAATTCTAAATCTATTCTTTCCTCCTGTTTTGTGGATTTGTGTGTGTGTGTGTGTGTGTGTGTGTTTTTCTTCTATCCACTAATGAGTACATGAGTTCATAGCCAGGCTTTATGATACGCAGAGAATATCAAGTGCTCCAGCGCTTCTCTAAAATATAAATCATTACCATGCACACTCATCGTGGAGCACCTGACTGTATGAAGGACACAGTCCTCAAGCAGTTACTTCACTGGTCTTGAGGTTAAGTGGAACCGTTAAGACAGCTCTATCTATTAAAATCTGATTAGTCCACACGCAGATTCGTGCTGGAAGAGAAATTTGATTTTTCATTCTTCTTCAAAAAAACCCCCCCCCCCCCCTTTTAAACACACTCTCGTTCCAAACTGAAAGGTGTAAATTAATGTGACCAGTACGGAGAGTTGTGAAGCAAAACACTGCACTGATTTACATTACAAAGTGGACTGTTTCTAGACAAGTGCTTCATTAAACCACGAGAGCCCAGCACAGCCAGTATCCCAAGGTCATTTTTTAATTTGGACTGTCTAATTCGCAAAAACACGGTTCCAAATGGCTATCATCTGAGCCAGACTGAGAATTAATGAAGCACAATTATTTTCATTATCCCTATCTAAGACAGACAGAAAATGATACACAGGCGGAGAGGGAGGGAGGGATTTAGAGACAGCGAGAGAGTGAAGACCAGACAAATAAAGAGAGAGCCTGCACGCATTTTTATGCACTGTCTGCAAGAAATGAGTCACCTATTTCCGAATTCATTAAGACCTCCTGTCTGACATGAGGGGATGGAAGTAGCTTTACTCTCCTTTCACTAATAAAAAAAAAAAAAAAAAAAGAGAGAGAGAGAAAGAACCCGAGATGCTGCTTTTAATGTGCATTGTATTGCTCCAACGTGTTTTTACAACGTGCCACTCGTGGAGGGAGACCGGTGCATTATCATCTCTATAAAAGAGAAAAATATTGCTACCTGGCCCTAATAACGTGTTCATCATTTGTTTTCCTGGCTGGTGAGTAGAGACGGCATAACGGCATTCAGAGGCACCCTTGCTTTGAGCGATCGGCGAGCGAGCAATTCCGCTCCGCAGACAAATATAAACATAATTATTTCTCCGCGGCAAATATGGAAAAATAGAGCTGTTGCATCCTCCATCAGCTCTGCAATAACGCTCCACCGTAGACTCATGATGCACCTGGATGCACTAGGTGGTGAAGATGAGTTGCTTCAAGAAGAAGTGGATTACAAAGCTTTATGCATTTATTTATTTCATTCTTTTTTTTTTTTTTTTTTTTTTTAAAACTACAATATTTTATAAGCTTTATGTAAATGCCACTTTGTACGCCGTTCTTCGTCTGCACAAAATACATTAAAAATGTTCGGTTCTAAGAAACAATAAAAAAAAAATTTCAGCTATGCAAAAGTTTGTACCCCTCTACGGTTTCTCTTTGAAAAATCTCTTTGTTTTTTTTTTTCCCCTCTCATTTTATTTAAATTACTATTTTTCATGCCATATTGCTTGTATATATATATGGGGTCTCTTCTTTTCTTTCACATCGGGACGGTAGTGGCAGTTTTATTTATTTATTTATTTTTTAATGCGGGGGGGGGGGGGGGGGGGGAAAAAAATAAATTAATTTTTACA
>JAQQZT010000007.1:25690446-25701842 GCA_030068275.1 Clarias platycephalus
CAATTCAATTAAGTTGTCCATATTAATGATCCGCTTGTCCTGAATAACACCCTTAACAGAAGGAACGAGAAAGCAGAGATTTTCTTCCTCTCTGTATCGACTGACGAAAACAATAGGCATGTCGGTACAACCGCTTGGGCAGAGGATCACCCGGCCGATCACGAACCTCTCACCCTATCAAATCTGACTCGCAATGAGTCAACAGGAAGCCTGCGGGCCGCAATTAACACTTTCAAAATGTCATCAGTGAGAGGGAAGAAGACGAGACACTGTTTGTTAAGGCGCGGCTGGTTAAGAGGCGGTGAGTCACGCCGGTAGGGCCGGGCTCCTCGGCCCCTCACGCCATCTCCACAGTGGGCCTTGTGTGTACTCAACGCACGGCTTTTCTTACAAAGCAGGTAGACAAAAGCCCTGCTCTTCCCTTTCATACCAGTCCATACAGGGCTCTGGGCTTGAAAGAAGAAGACTAATACCATGACATTTGCCCTAGAATAGTGAACCTAGGGTACTGCGAACAACTCAAGACATTTTTTTTTTACAGGTAAATAAACGCTGCAGAAATAGAAGGACAAGATCTCACTCACAGACGTACAGTCTTGTGAATGAAAGACGGGAACGGAACATAGTTCCAGTTCATCCCTGGTCAGGTCACGAGGTTATGGGTATCAGGAGAGGGATTACGCAATACTGTAAAAAAAAAAAAAAAAAAAAAAAAGGAAACACCTGGCAGAGGTGGAGATTATTTCTATAATAACCTTTAATCTGTTCTAAACTGCATTTTACCAACATGGTGTTTGGCCAAGATTTTCTACTTTGCATTTGGTTCAACTGTGATAGATGTTTATTTCTATCGCTGGTTTGAGTTTTGTAATTATTATCATATATTTGTTTGCTTTGAACTTCTTTGATCAACCTATTTTTTTTTTACACTTCAGCTTACAGTGCAGTGAGATTTACAGTTTCATCTCCAGACAGTAATGCAGCCGCGCTTTCAGCTTTCGTGCTAATACCCCCATCAGCGCCACTGCCGCTAACTAGCCAAGCTGAGTCGATGTGTAGCTGCACTGAATTCTGGAATTCCGCCTCAACATTCTACGCTGGACTTCTCGGTAACGCTATCTTGAATAGGACGTTGACGGAAAACGAAGAAGACGTTTTGGGTGTTACGAGAAACCGGGTTATCGCTTATGTCTAAGATTGTTCAACCTTCTATTCTATAAATCACCACTATACATGTAGCTATGAGAACACAGGAACAACCGAAATACAGCCACAACCAAACAGAACCTCTTAACACAACAAATTTCAGTATTAATCTACTAAATAAGGTTTGACGGTGGGTTGTTTACTTTAAGGGGAAGCCTTAAGAGGAACTCATGCGTCAAGCAAGCGCTAATGAAGAAGGTTAATGGTGGCCGAATGTAAAAAGCCTATTTGTCTATTAATACACATGTATGCTTACTTCATCCACCCATATCCATCAATCCATCTAGGAACCTCTGCATTCCAACTAGGGACCATGAAGGCCAATGGTGACCGTTATATTTATTCACGTTTTATGACCGTGGTAGGACCTACTGTACTGTACAAGCAACATTCACACTCTACGGGCAATTTGGGAACGGCAACCAGCCTAATCTGCATGGGAGGAAACCGGAATACCTGGAGAAAACCTACTGAGCATAGGGAGAACATACAAACTCCACGCACGCAGACCCAAGGTGGGAATCAAACCCAGACCCTGGAGAAGCAGGATTTAGGAGAAATTGGATTTCTAACTAAAATCTGAAATCCAATCCAAATGCAAGCGTGGGGAAAGCGAGCGATGTATAGTCAGGTTAACTTAGAACCCAAACACAGAACCAAGCAAAAAAACTCTGTAGGAAACTCAGAGCTATGAAAACTCACGGTGGCTATGAGCTTGTCGACGCAGTCTGGTGCCACGCTGTGGAGGTGCGTGAGGTGGAACTGAAGGTGGACCTTGTTGTTCAACGTGTCCTGGCACAGCGGGCATCGCAGCATGGGCTGCACCGAGTGCTGGGTCATCACATGCATCCTCAGCCGGTTCAGATCTGTGTTGGTGAACTTACAGTAGGGGCACTGGTACATCTGAGAGGGAGAGCGAGAGAGAGAGAGAGAGAGAGAGAGAGTGTTATTATCCTTTCAAACAGTGTGTGTCCGTGCGAGACCCTGGCAGAGGCCTGGCACACACTTCAAAGGCCTCTCATCTGTCGAATATCATATTGATTTTCCACCTTTTGCACAATTAGCGATGCAAGAGCAGCAAAAATGGGAGAAAAGTAATCTTCAGGACAAGCATGCATAATGCAAAAAGGGCAATTTAATTCCGGGACTGCGTACACCTGCATTCTGGCATATTGTCGAGTTGTTATTTGCTTTGCTGCATGAAAAAAAAAAAAAACACAACCCAAGCCATATTTATTATGAAGAGGGCTCTCTCATGAAACACCTCGCTTTTTAGAGGCTGGAGTAAACGCCAGCAAATCATTTCAGACTAATTGTAAATTGTAATTGTAAATGTTAGCACAATGACTGAGCTCAAATATGATATGGAACATCTTGAATAGGTGACAAGAAACCGGATCGATTATACTGTACAGTACTGTGCAAAAGTCTTTGACCCCCATCATTTCTTCATATTTTGCTTCCAAAAATGTATTTTTAATGTAGTCTTGAGGAACAGCTCTCCAGGCCTCCTGGAGGAATTTATTTTGCTCTCATTCTTTTTTTGGGCAAGTTTTTGTCTCTCATTATTTTGAGCCCAGTCCCTGTACCTGAGCAGTTTCAGAGGAATGTTTTTGTGTTTGTGAAGCCGGACGGTGACCTATGAATCACTCAAGCATAAAAAACAAACATCTGACTGAAGTCCTGACCCGGTGAGAAACAGGTGCAGATGATGACAGATGATCAGGACGGTGATTAGTTTTACTGCTGATGCTGAATGCTGAGTGGTTGGAACAGACGAGAGGGGAAATGAGGTCGCTGCTGAGGGCTTTACATAAACAACCAGTTTTTAAAGTGTAGATTTGGCCAGTTTGCAACCTGACACAGTAAAGCACTTGTTCCCATTTGTTTAATTAAATAAAATTTTATTTAATATGAAAAAATGAGGTGTGGCCCAAGACATCTGCACAGCACCGTATACGTAAATAAAACAACGAAAAGTTAATTTCCAGGATGTCTCTGGCCCTAATTGGATGGGATAAGTTTCAAGAATTTTAGGTTTTGCCATTGTGTTTTGCACAGCAAAATGCTGAGTCTGGTTTGCCCCGTAGTCTTTTTTACGGCCTGTACACGTCTGGAAATCTTATACGAGCAAGCCGGGTAATGTAATCATTACCTTAGTAATAAACTCTGGGATTTTAGCTCTGTCCAAATCCGGCTTTTCATAAATTGTAATTTCTAGTCCAAATAACTCCACGGAACATTTTGACAAAGATTAAATTACACCCTGTGAGAATAAATCAATTATAAAGACGTGCTAGAGAATTGATGTTATCAACACTTTTGAGGTTTTCAGGTACACTTTACAGACATAGTTAACGAGTAATGGTCATGTGATCTTCTAATAATTGCTTAAAAAATCTAATTAAATCAAGTTCATGACAATCAGTGTGTATTAAAACGAGGTGAATGAAATGCATGGAATTTTACGTGCAGCCATTATAGCGCCTACAGATGTCCAGACACACGTCTGTCTTAAAGTTGACCAATGTCAACATATGAAAACACAACTCATATCGTAGTTGATGTACCCATCGCCCTCACCTGCTCTCCAGTGCTCGTCTCTGATGTCCGAGGACGCTTGGAAGAGAGGGAGGTCTCTGAAGCCCCGGACCCTGACGGAGGCCGTTTGGAGGGAACGGGTGACTCTGTCTGATCCCTCTCGGATAGGCTAGATCCTGCAGCTACACAAACACACACACGAAGAGAAAAAAAGGTAAGAATGGTCAGTTTATAAACCTTGAAACTTGAAATGATAAGAATAAAGAAGGCACTTTTAAAGGGTAGGGTTAGCACAGTCGTTAAGGTGTTCGGCTCCTAATCGGAATGTCCCAGGTTCAAATCCCACCACCACCCAACTGGCACTCAGTTGGCCCTTGAGCAAGACCTAAGTAGTGAGGCCCTACAACCAACTGACATTCTCGGACAGTGCGGTGATGAGACTTTAGCCGCAGTAAAACATCTGAACAGTGCAACATTTTAAAGAAGGCCGTACATCCCTGAATGACGATCCCAGCTGAGGCGGCTCAGAGCCCAGTGGAACGTCCTCGGAAAACACAACCGTCTGTAGCAACTGTACACACAATCATTCACCAACACCACTTGCACATTACAGGAAATCAGCTGGGAGTTATCGCCACATCCCGCGTACAGTCCTGATCCCGCTCCAATGCATTTCCACATGTTTGAGCCATTAAAGGAGTTCCTGGGAGGCCGGCGTTTCAGACGCAAATCAAACAGACAGTCCAATCATGGCTCCGGTGTACTGAGAGAACTTTCTACCTTGATAGTATCCAAGCACTATTGAAACACTGTGATAAGTGCATTAGTGTAGCAGTGGATCATACAGAGAAATAAAGGGAGCTTTTATTCTCAGAACTGTGTTCTGTTATAATGTACAATCAAAAGTCCCGGTTTGACGTTTTTTTTATATATACTGTATAAAACCTTCACTATCAGCCTCCATCGTTCTACCTACGGCTGATACTTAAGCACTGCTCTTCACTGAAGGCAGTTGAAAGCTCAGGAATATGCGGCTCATCCCAAGCTCATCTTTAAGAGAATCCCTCATTGTGCTAGCCACAAACCGTCACCAAAGTCTCTAATGTGCTCTGCTAGCTGGCAGAACATTAAAATCGGCTAATCCTTTTAATGCAACCTGCGCAGCCATTAACCGTCTCCTCTTCTCCGTCTCTGCAGAGTGGGCCCGAATAACAAGAGGCTCAACGCTGCGCTAAAGGCTAACGCAGTCTAGGAGGTAGAGGGATGAGGGAGTAGGAGGGGTGCAACACAGAGGCACGGGTGAGCCGAGTAAACATACTTGGGTTAAGCCGGGCGCTTGTAAAGATGCTAAATCCAACAAGAGGCCAGGAAGGCATGACGTGCCCGAGCCTCGGTCGGAAAGAATCCGGGTGCGAAACGTAAAACTCTAAGAGACCCTTAAGGAGGCTATAAAGAGTTAAATTTGGTCTGATTTGTCCAGGGCAAATTGAGAACTGGAGGAAGAGTGAGAGCGTGTGTGTATGTGTATGTGTGTGTGTGTGTGTGTGTGCGAGGGGGTGGATGGGTGGGTCAGGTTAAGCCCAGCTGACCATGCTACTTCTGCAGACATTAAAATGTCAGGTCCAATCAAGGCCAAGGGCAGCTGAGTGCTGGGATCAGTAAAGACCCGTTGCTTTGCAAAGAGTGGCCTCTGCGCACTCTCCAGTACGCCCTTATTAGCGTCTAGTCACTGCGAATCCCATTAGACGCAACCACCAATATAAAAAGGAAATGTTAAACAAAGGAACCTCCCATTCGCCACCATTAACCTCTGGACTCTTCCACGGCACCGTCCTTGCCTGTGCATGATCTACTCGAGACGGCTTACCGGTGCACTGACGCGCTGTTTATCTGCCGCGTTCCTAGCTACGTGTTCTTCTTCGCTAGCTTCCATCTGTTGTGTCGCCATCGCTTTTTTTTAATGCTTTGTTGGGAATACTCGAGACGTATGCAGTATGTGGAATTTAGAGAGACAGGAAGCACGGACTGGAGAGTAGATAAAAAAAAAACATTTTGTGGACTTATATACAGTGGTGTGAAAAACTATTTGCCCCCCTCCTGATTTCTTATTCTTTTGCATGTTTGTCAACAAGGTTAATTACGACATCTATAATTAATGTCTGTTAAATAAAATGCAAAAAAATAAAAAAATTGAAAATGTCGAGAGGGCACGACCACAAGCTGATCAAGCACTCAAAAAGGAAAACAAAAAGGACCAAAAAAACAAAACAAGGAAACGTACTTCTGCTTCCGAACCAAACCACTGTGACTAACGTCCAGCTACTGTGTCGTGTTTTTCGTTATCGTACAGAGAAAAGAGAGGGAAAAAAAAAGGGAAATGCTGATGTAATACGGAACAACACCAGAACAAAAATGGCAGCAATAAAGAGAAGATTGTCAGTGTGTGTATGTGTGTGTGTGTGTGTGTGTGTGTGTATGTGTGTCATGGTTGGTTGGGCAAGAGAACACGGCTGTGCAGGTCAGATCCATTAACCAAGAAAGACCATGACCAGAACATAAGCTTTTAACAGAAGGGTCTCTGTCTCTCTCGTCCTCCCACAGGAGTAAAGGCGTAAGTGTGGGTGATGTTCAGTGCTTCATGAGTGGGCAAGAGAGATTTTTTCAACATCGCTTAGCCCTAAAAATACAAGAACGTTTAAAAAAATAAAATAAATAAAAAATAAATTGTGCGCAATCAGGATACTGAAGATTTTCTCCGTCCCCGGCTCATCCTGAGAAGCAGCAGCAACAACAGCAACGAAAACGCAGGGACTTTCCTCTCCTGGTGCAAGTGTAAAAACCTGAAGTCTCAAGAGTCGATTATGTGATTATTTATTCATGCGCCTTTTCCGTAAGCTGCCTGCTGTCGAGTCCCGTAAGTGAATTGGACTTTGGCACCTTCTCTCACCTCCTGGAGATGGACTGCATTTCTCAGCCAGGACGGCCTGACTGGGGACGCAGGGTTCATGGATGTCAGGAGCGAATAAAAGAGCGCACTGTGCTTGTAGAGGTTATAAAAAGCTCTCGGTGAACAAAAGATAAAGCCTTTATTTGTTAGATGTACATTACTGCACAGTGCAAGTTCTTGTCAACGAATGTCCAATCTGGAGTCAGAGCGCAGAGTCAGCCATGATACCCTGCCTCAGAGTCAGACACGATACCCTGCCTCAGAGTCAGCCATGACACCCTGCCACAGAATCAGTCACGATACCCTGCCTCAGAGTCAGCCATGACACCCTGCCACAGAATCAGCCACGATAGCCTGCCTCAGAGTCAGGCATGATACACTGCCTCAAAATCAGCCAGGATACCCTGCCTCAGAGTCAGCCATGACACCCTGCCACAGAATCAGCCACGATAGCCTGCCTCAGAGTCAGGCATGATACACTGCCTCAAAATCAGCCAGGATACCCTGTCTCAGAGTCAGCCATGATACCCTGCCTCAGAGTCAGCCATGACACCCTGTCTCAGAGTCAGCCATGATACCCTGTCTCAGGGTCAGCCACGACACCCTGTCTCAGAGTCAGCCATGACACCCTGTCTCAGAGTCAGCCATGACACCCTGCCACAGAATCAGCCACGATAGCCTGCCTCAGAGTCAGCCATGATACCCTGCCTCAGAGTCAGCCATGACACCCTGCCTCAGAGTCAGCCACGATACCCTGCCTCAGAGTCAGCCATGATACACTGCCTCAGAGTCAGCCACGATACCCTGCCTCAGAGTCAGCCACGATACCCTGTCTCAGAGTCAGCCACGATACCCTGCCTCAGAGTCAGCCACGATACCCTGTCTCAGAGTCAGCCATGATACCCTGCCTCAGAGTCAGCCATGATACCCTGCCTCAGAGTCAGCCATGATACACTGCCTCAGAGTCAGCCACGATACCCTGCCTCAGAGTCAGCCACGATGCCCTGTCTCAAAAATATCTGTGCTTATATGGAAGCCTTGCCGGTGTGTATTTGGGTTTTTGAATTTGTCAGGTAGAACAAACATCATCATTACTTTTAAAACTTGTGAATTTTACCAGAATATGGGAACGACGTCACAAACATGTAGAATGTTTATTTTAAAAAAACCCAGCAAAACAAATAATGTCTGAAACACTTCGAATTTTAAGGGCTAAGGGCCCGACAGTGGCAGTCTGGTGGAGCTGAGGGCTCGAACCGCTGACCTTCTGATGAGTAACCCAGAGCCTTAATAACCTCCTGACCTACCACTGATGCGTTACTTAGACGTGACTTTAAACAAATGTCAAACTATTATATTATCTTTGTCCAGTTGAGAGAAGGAGACATGGACAGTGTGTGAAATGTTCCCCTCGAATGAAGCACCCGGCAGTCACCCTCCAGTCCTCACCTTTCTCTCTAAACCCTTTAGTCCACTTCTTTTCCCTCTGATTAATTGAGCCTTAATAGCAAAAAGTAGTTTGATCTCCATTCACTTTTAATATCCAAGTATCCAAAAAAAAAAAAAAAAAAGAGAGAGAAGAAGATCTCACCCCACGTCTGCCCTGTCCCCCTTGCCCCATCCTACCCCCGCCCCTCCCTCCCTCCCTCACTCTCTCTTTCTTTCCACGTCTCGTCATTTTAATCTTCAGGCCGCTCCGGGGCCCTGAGCGACACAGGGCTATATTCCATTCCACCTCATATTTCTCAGGTAATTACTCTGCATCAATTAATTTCAAATAAAGAAAATTACAAACCCAGACCCTCATCGCGGGAAAAAAAGTGACTCTGTTACAGAGGCTCGGCGTATTGAGCGCACTGTCTTCGGCGTAAAAGGCGCGGAAATGAAAGGACCACCTCCAAAGCGGCGGGTAAAGGAAGCTGGCCGTGTAGGCCCACGGGCAACGGCGGCTACAAAGCCAAATTTAAAACCGGAGAATTAAAAAGGAGATATTAATTATCAAGCATGTTATTAATCTTCTCGTGTCTGAGAACACACACACACACACACACACACACACACAGACCAGTTTATCCATTATTATCCATATATATTATGATTTTTTTTTTTCCCAGCGACTTGGCCTACTCTAATTCGAGCTTCTTTCAAAACTCACATTTTATTCGCCTTAATCTTGACATAAAAAAACGAAACTTTTCATAATATCATCTTTTTTCACCTTAAACCAACACACTAGCTTAATTTTTATACTTTATTTAAAATTCAAACGCTTTCAGAGACGTTGTCGTACATGCAGACGCCTATAAGCTTTATTTCAGACGCCACAAATTTAATGTTATATTATCTATTATTGATTTCAAATTTGAACAATAAAAATAAAAATAGTCGACAATAAACTAAACAAAACTGTCTTGAGCATCCTAAACACTCGCGCCTTCAACCGCCGTGCTAATTTAGCACAACGTACACGAGAAAGAAATCCTAATACTTTACACTCGATTCTTTAATCATTTTACCAACCCTATATAGATATCATCTATATTTTCGACATCGCTGGTACGATACGGAATAATATTTTTTTTTAGTTGATTTCAAATACCCTTCATCTCTGACAGATTCCCTTTTTTATATTAGCGATTTAAAAAGCCATATTAATATCGGCGAGTGACTCCACGGACAGCAGGTGGATTTACGACGATTATAACTCACCGCTACTCGATGTCCCACGTCCAGGCAATAGCTTCTATAAAACCCTAGTGATGGACATCACAGCTACAGTACGAGATGCGTTTGGGGAAAGGAAGCCGAGGCTGCAGTAACGACCTTCTGCGTCCAGGGGGAGCTGCTGCACACCAGTGTAATCTGTGTATTCGCTCTTCTCCTCCTGCTCTGTGTATATCCCCCTCCACACACACCTCCCATTTTTTCCCTCTTTCACCCACACACACACACACACGCACGCACGCACGTGTGTATCCGTTCTCCTGGACTCATGCATCTGAGTAAATATATAAGAGAAAAGAGATGGAACCAATTTGGCTGGCTGCTGTGTTCGGTGTCACAATCCGGATGACCTGCTCTGCAAAATTATTTTTCCTCCCTCGCTCCGGCTCCAGTAATTTAAAAGTCAGGGACGGTGCGATGAAACGAGATTGGGGAGGGAGGGGGTGGTTCGCAAGGAATTATTCATAAACCTGAATTGCTCGGGACCTCCATTCCTCCTCCTCTCTCTCTCTCTCTCTCTCTCTTTCTCTCTCTGCCTCCCCCCTGAAGAAGGATAGAGAAAGCACCTCAGTCGCCTGTATATTTATGTTAAACACGTCAAATCATATTGTGGCAGCTCCTGCAAGCCCTTAAGTGTATTAACAATCGCAGTCGTCTTTTTTCCACCCCAGCTCACCGCTCGCTCCACCCCCTCCTCACCCTCGCTCTCATTTCCCTCGACTTAGGTGTATTGTTAGCTTTGATATAAAATTAATAAAACAATCTTTTTTTTTTTTTTTTTTACAAAAAACCTCCCGATCATTGCGCTATCCCTTTATTTCCACTAATTCTGCCTCTGCCTGTGCGAGGTGAGGACGGTGTTTGTGTCTTGAGGCTCCGGCCTTTTATAAATATTTTATCACGGCTGCTGCAGCGCTCATCTGGAAGGTTTCGAATCGTAAAATCGCGGAAGATTCGGATCTCCGAGATGATTCTGTCTGATTTTGATTCCTTTCTATTACAATATAACAAAGAAACAAAAACGCTGATTTTAGGACTGACGTTTGCTTCGGTCTTAAAACCAGGATTCTTTTTCTTCAAGGCAAAAATATCCTCCGAATTAAAGACTCGGTTTGGTGCCGTGATCAACAACCACATCATGAAACAGCGGTAGCGCTACCACATGGATGACTTTTATTTTATCATGTACACCTGCATGTGTTTTATTCCTCTTCTGTCCTCCTGAGAGTCTTTCTACTGACTGTTTCTCTTTATTTACAGCTGATAACTAATAACATTCAATCAATGTCAACAATCCTATTTATAAACATATAAACAATGAAGTTGGGACAAAATATCAGGTCCTCGATGCGAGGACATTCAGGTCTCAAGAAGATATCACACTTTTTTTTTTTTATAGCTATATTTAACATGAAACCACTGAATTCTTATCCGCATTATAGCAGCTATAAACGCTCATTCCCAGCCTCTGTACAGTATATCTTCTCTTTTGTGAAAACGAAAGGAAGAAAAGACAGACAAAACACGTCAACACCAAACGGCATGTCAAAAATTCTACGTCTTAATTTTGCACCCTTCCTGCTTCACCAACTCCAATCAGAATCCGGAATCCGAACGGTACAAAAGGCGCTTAATTACATCACCGCCTCCAGATCGGCGCGTCACCTTCGGATCCCCGTCTTTACGTCTCACCTTTAACGCCGCATAATTACAAACTCTCTTTTTTCTCTCCTGCTGTCAGCGCGTGGTGGGAGAAAAAAGCGTCAGCGTGTTTGGTGACAAACAAACGCGGTCTTTTAGCAAATGACACGCTTAACACGTGCGAGCAGGCTCTCTTGTGTCTTTCTAAATGCGTTTAATGAATTGTGAGCCGCACTGTCAGAAAGAGAGAGAGAGAGAGAGGGAAAGAGAGCGAGAGAGGGGGAAAAAAAAAAAAAAGACAGCCATCAGATTGACCCCCCCCCCCCACCCCCAACGC
>JAQQZT010000007.1:25710277-25727376 GCA_030068275.1 Clarias platycephalus
ATATATATATATATATATATATATATATATCTCCTGAGTGTGACACTGAAAGCAAGCCGACTACCTTTTTTCGGTTCGGAGGGCCGAGGCCGAGTTTCTCGCCCGATCCCTGTGCGGGCTCCTAAAAATCCATGCTCGTCTCTGGCCCCAGCGTGACCCTGTGATCTAAACGTGAATGGATATTCGTTGCTGGAGGAGGAGGAGGAGGAGGGAGGAGAGAGGAGGTGCAGGAGGAGGAGAGATAGAGGCAGGAGGCAGGAGGCAGGAGGCAGCCCAGCTCCCATGCGAAGCCGTGGCCTGGGAGGCTAATAACGAAAAAAACTTTAAACAGCAAGTTAATCACAAACAGGAGGGGAAAAGCTCACGCCAGCCTAGAACAATTCAACCGAGGGGCTCCCCTTACCACTTGCCCCGTCACCCCCCCGCCCCCCACACACACACACACACACACACACCGCCTTCTCCTCATATTCAACCCCGTAACCCTCTCCCCTCCCCTCCTTTCTCTTCTCCTCTCATCTCCTCCCCTCCCCTGCACGATACTTAATTTGATCCCTCAAGCCTTTTCAAAGTCACTTTTGGTGCTTGCGGGATCACACGCAGAACGGGATTCGTTTGTTAGAGATCCGAAAAACCTAATTCAGACACCGAGAGGACGCCGGCTTCTCCATCACGATGATCTCCCCCGACACGGATGCTCACCTAGTCTTAGTCGCCCATGCTCAGGCTTTACCGCTCACCTCACCGATCATGGAGGTGCGACGGTGGACGAGAGCGTGCGCCCCGACCGTCCTCCCAGTGTTCCTCTGGATCCACCTCCACCCTGAGTAAACTAACAATAATACTTTCTTTCGGACGAAAGAAATGACGGCCAGATTAAAACGGACTTGCCGCTGGAAAGTGGGTTAATGTCACAAGCGTTTCCTCCTCCTCCTCCTCCTCCAAGCTTTCTGACAGCTTCACACACACACACACACACACACACACACACACATATGCACGAGACAAGACTGGCCTCCAGACTGGCCTCGAGGACATCTCCGTGCACAAAGACAAACCAGATGGACATCAGTGTTCTCCTCCTTCATGGAAGAAGAATCTCTCGCGTTCACACACCCCCAACCCCACAAGTATAATACGGACTGGGGAAACTCTCAAACCCTGGGATTCTCCCGTTCCACTTAAACCGCTTGAAAGGAAGAGGAAGAGGATGAAGAAGGAAGAAGAAAAGGAAGAGGACAGAGGACACGCGAAGGACAGTCAGATCAAATCGGGAAATATTCGCCAGTGGCTCGGAAAACGCGATGGTACAAGTTCTGACAGCTCAGCGAGCACCCTCACCGTCGCAATAATCCACCCTCGCACGCTGAAACCCATACACACACACACACACACACACACACACACACACACACACACACACACACACACACACACACATCTACCTAAACCCATCAGCAGCGGAAGCACGACTGCAGTCTGAATATGTACGGGGAACGAAATAAAGTATTGATTTTTCATCGGGTGGGAAAAAAATGGACATGAAAATCGCATAACCTGAAATTGTCACAGTTATTTAGTTCATAGCTCATCACCCACTCATCACGTGCGTCCCGATTCGGACACGGAACCGGCGGTGATTAGGAGACGCGGCCTGAGTGTTTAGGGTCCTCAACAACAACAACAACAACAATAACATGTCTAAGCAAACCCACCAAGCACCGACCACCGAGGTGTGACGTGACGGAGCCAGACACTAAACTATAAACCGCTAGAAACGTCTTTAAGGGTTCTGTCGCCTGTCTGCTACCAACTATATAATCAGACCGGCGAGCATGAAAACAGTAAAATGCTAAATCTACCCGAGTCTTTCTGAACCGTCTGGGGTCCGATGAGCTGGCTCCAAATAAATAATTCGCATAAAGTGATTGTTATGGCAACAGACGTTCTGCTACGCAGCTACGAATGTTCCTGTTTAAAAAACAACAACAATAAACGAACGTTTCTGGACTTTTATTTTTCGTTCCCTCTCATGACTGTATGATTGTCGTTCAGCTTCTGCGTTTGTTCAAGGACTCTGACATACCACAGACGTCGTATTTGCCAATAAACCAGAATAATACCAGAACTACAAGAATCATAAACCACCCAGCGGCTTGGCATCGCTTCTTGAAGAATTCCGCATTCAAACAAATGGAGAGAAAAAAAAAGAAGAAGTAGAAGAAGAAGACGAAGCAAACCAAAGCAAGCAGGTACGCACGTACGAGGTGGTCCGAGTCTGTCCGTTAACGTTCTCCTCGTGTGTGCGTGTGTTGTGTGTTTACGTTTCTCTTTGGACACCGCAGGCCCGAACGGGGCGCCGTCTGAAAAAGATCCACCGCCCGTTGATTTATCGAGTGCAGAGATTTGCATATCTTTGTAGTGCCCGCGGTCTGGGCGTCGACCGCTCGCCAGGAGGCGTCGGCCTCGGAAAATCGATGCCGGAACGTATGTTGTGTGTATGCCATGTACGTGTGTGTGTGTGTGTGTATACAACACACACTCACACACAACGGCGCATCCTGTCACAAGGGGGCCCGAGCACTTGCTCGCTCCCTGCGTCGATGAAAGTTATACATAAGTGCGCATTAGCTGATAAAACAGAATATCCAAGAGTTCTGAATATGTTTTCTTGGTTAATCGATTTCATTTTAAGGGAAGCTATGAGAAAGAGAGAGAGAGAGAGAGAGAGAGAGAGTGAAGCTGGTATTGATGTGTTTGTGTACTCAGCATCCCAGCTTATATTGGCTGTGATGAAACTTTCCAGATCTGGAATCTGTGACAGCTAAAAGTTCAAAGCCACCGAGCAGAGCTCACACTGCACCTTGCCAAAAAAAAAAAAGAAAAAAAAAGAAAGAAAGAAAAAAAAGACCAGTGTGTAGTGTAGTGTAGTGTAGTGTGTGCAGCGAACAGCTTCCCTCTAGACACACGCAACCCGTCATTATAGTTCCACCCCGGCCACCGCTAATAGCAATCCGCTATGGAAGTCCGATGATTACATTGTGCACACACTCTGGAGCGTCTTCACGACCGCTGCTGGATATTGGGGAAAAAAAGAAAAAAAAAAAAAGAAAAAAAACTCGAACCTCGCCTCGTTCGTCCCACTCTCGGGGACCTTTCTAATACAAATCAAATATTCGCCGCTATCTTTCTCCATTTGTCTTTCTTTCAGGCCCTCTTTGCATAACCCATCCATTACTTCCACATGAAATATGAAAAGGCAATATCCTCTCCCCTGTTTGTAGCGAAGCGTAATGCAATTGTGTTGTCATTTATAGGAAATAATCGCAAACCTCTCTTTCATTTTCCAGTTCAAACAACCATGAAAAATTAGCCTGCAAAGTCAGGAGGGACAGCGGAAGGGACATGCTTAGCCTATTGCGCGAGACACCGCGCTTGACATTTCTCCTTAATAGGAAAAAAAAAAAAAAAAAAAACAGACGATTGTTTTCTATCAATTTTTTTTTCTTTCTTTCTTTCTTTTGCAAAAATACCCTTCGGTGTGTTCTTAATTAAAGGAAAGTTCTCGCGATTTGATCTCGATAAAGCTTCCCTCTCCTTTTCCCGAGCTGCTCGGCCTGACCGAATCAGAGATCTGTAATTGAGTCGGGGAAGTGAATGGAGGAATGAAAGAGAAAGACTCTTTGTACCGTACAGCTCGTGCGCGGCGTCATGCAGCCGCGTCGCTCGGCGCTCGAGGCGGATCCGAATCCTACTGTCCTGCGCGCTGAATAAATAATTCAATTTGCACAGTTTATTCCACATGTTTACTGCGTACTGCTTTAGCGGATAAGAAACCTTCTGCTTCTTTAGTCTTTTTTATTCATTTATTACACAAATGAATTTTTCTCTGACTTTGAAGAACTGACGCCACTACGAAACGTCACCGATAGTTTACTAGTAGAGCTTAAAAATTTAAATAGAAACTGTCTCAATCAATGTATTTCCTATTTGAGTGACACTCGGTGACATACCGGAACCACTGTAAAATATACAATAATATTATTAAATATAGTCTACAAGCATGTCAGTAAATAACGCGTAGTGTTGGCAATTTTTTGCACACTTTCCTTATCTTATATTCAAACCACTTAATAATCAATAACTGATTAATCATAAAAATAAAAAAAATCAGTTTAAATTTAAATAAAACTCTCTCTGTCCTTATTGAAAAGAAAAAAGACTACTAAAAATGTAATGTACAATATTGCGCATTACCTTTTTTAATTGTAAGTGCGCCCTCGTGTCATGTATAAGTTAATAGATACGGGAGCTACAGAGAAATACGATGCAAAACATTATCGGTTAATACATTTGTAATCGGTTAAATCGGTCTTACCTGATTAATGACTAATAATTATCATCCTTAATAAGAAAATGCACAAAATACAATATAATTATAAAGACTCAGAGTCAGCTGTTTGTTGAGGTCCAGAAGAAGGAAGAAAGTGCGATGTCACTTGATTAAAGTGCAATATGTGTGAATACAACTCACTTGAATGAATGCATGCGCTCTGGCACAATAGTGGGTGCTTAAATAAATAAATAAATAAATAAATAAATAAAATGAAAAATTCCAGAATCCAAGGACTAGCCCGGGTGGAACGCAGCAGGTCTGAGATCGGATCTCAGCCACTGATGAAGCTCGCCGTTTCCCCGATCTGCCTATTTACTCTGATATACAAACTAGCGGTAATTGGATTGCTAGCCATGGAAGATCCGTAATGAGGCTTAATAGACATGCGTTGTTTCTCTGCAGTAATTATGCACAACATGATCAGGCCCCATATCTGTTTTCTGATCTAATTACTATAGATGTGTTTATCTGGCTAACAATTAATATTTGTTTATTTGCATCAGAATATATAGTAGTATTTATATGAGATTTGACAGCAGCACTGAGAACGCACTTCGGAGATTATGGCAAAGCAATTTTTGTCATAATTAAAATCTTCATTGCTGCTCTCCAACATTTTCATTACAGGGCTGCGGAGCGGGTTTTTATCATGGAAGTGATGTGACTGAACGTATGAATGGAGCAACGGCATCGTAAAGTGAACCACGGTTTCCTGCTCTTATAGGAAAATTATCAACAAACGAGTGGTGGTGACGCGTGGAAAAAAAAATATTTGTTCGTCTTTTATCACAGCAACCTGCCTACAATTACAATTATTTAAAAAAATTTTTAGAAGTGTATTATCTGTTCAATTTCCAAGCACATCACTTACACTTATGTACAGTACATACTGTATGTTATAGCAGCTATAAACGTCCTTCTCTCACCAGACTCAAAAACAAAAATGCTACGAAAAACATAATGTATTCGAACGATTGCATTTATATATATATACCTGGGATTCCCAGCAGAAAAATCAATCAAAACCTTCTGACCAATCAGAAGCTTACAGTGCTGCAATATAATCTCATATAATCTCTAACACGGCGTTAACGGTGCAGGATATCCACTGATACAGAACTGTTTCAGACAGGTGAAGGGGAACAGGTGGCACGGTGTAGTTTAAACACTTAGGGAAGAGCGTATCGGACTTCCGTCACGTCCCAGACGAGCGAGGCGCAAAAACTCGCACATGACCGCATGCTATTCAGAAGCATCTCCGCTTCTCTGTGCACCTTATTTTTCCTGCTCTCTGTAAATTTACATATTTCTAAAGAAGGATTATAGTTTGTGATGCATATAATGAGATTTCCTCTGAAAGAAAAAAAAAAGGCTAATGAAAAAGACCCATCTTGTGCAATTAGCTGGAGCTTATTTATTCTCTTCTTGTAATGTATTAATTAATTATCGCATCACTCCGCCATTATTTATTTATTTGATTATGCGCGCACCTTACAGCCTTAATTACAACCGGGCTCAGGAAAGAGGAGGGAGACAGGCAGTGGCCCGACTCCTCTATCAGTTGATCTTGTTATCCGTTTAATCTCAATAGTATATCCATCCAATCTCTTATCAGCATGCACTAATCTCAATCTAATCAGTTTACCAATTTGCTGTATGGAGGCTGGAAGGAGAAAAAAAAAAAAAAGACTTAAAAAACGCTCTCTGGCGAAGATAATCCTGTCGATGGAGCCGGGATCGGGCTGCAGCTCTTCCAAACTCATCTTCTTTTTCTTTTCTTTTACTATTTCTGTTTTTTTTTTTTTTTTCTCCCCTTGACGTTTTGACTTCATTACTGTTGAGCTTCATTGGTCAGTGTGGGTCATGGGTGTCAAGTGGGCATTTTTCGGGCACATTATGTGCATGCAATCTGACTCTTAAGGATGATGCACGACCCGAAACTACAGCAATCCACCTTAAAAAACAACAACAAAAAAAAACTAAAAAGACCCTTAAGAAATTTTACTATGGTACATACTACAGTATGGTATATACTACATACAAGTTTTTATGGTAAACTATAATACATACCATAATATACCATAGTATTACCATAGTGATATTTCAGACGTTACCACGGTACCAGACCACCATAGGACTTTATAGAGTACCAGGGTAGGTACCATGGCACTTCAATGGGTACCATGGTAATATTATGGTATGTACCACCGTACCTTGGTGAATCTAATATGGATATGTTTGTACATTCTGTACCATATTAGATATGTTAGTGTAGACTACTGGTATACAATGATACAGTTAATACCATATTGTTGTATGAAATATTAAGCATTTCAATAAACAATAGGGTGTTTAATTAATCTTGCATAAACACATACAGTGGTACCCATACTACTGTATATACTGTACATATTACCACCATGGTAAGGATGTATTGGTACTTTCTATAAAGTATGTACCATGGTAGAACTATGTGTCATACAGTAGTAAAGTACAAGTGCTGTTAAAAATACCATGGTACTATGTAGCAGAATACAGGTTCCAGTGGATTACCGTAGTAAAAGTAATTATAGGGAGTTTCAGACCTTTTCCTTCCTATTTAGCAAGCTGTCTTTGGCTCAGTGCTGGCTGAGAGAGATCAGTAAAGCCACTGCCAGGACGTGCAACAGCTGTCTCATGTTGGATTAACCATCCTGCATTAAAGCCTAGAGCTGCGTCCCGCGTGCTCCATCAGCCTAGCGCTGCCCTGTCCATCAGAAGTCAGGGTTGAGATGGATCTGGAGTCTATCCTGGGAAAATCGCTTGCGTTTAGGGAATAGACCATGAACGGGACACCTGTCCATCCCAGAGTACCGTCCCCACACCAGCCAACCCATCTCTCAACATGTTTCTGGGAGAGGGCCCTGAAACCGGAGACCCCCGAGGAAACCAACGGGGATCCAGAGATGATTTTTTGAACGGTAACCCGAGCTCAGGAACACACTGTAAGGTGGTAACACTACTCTTGGTACCACCGTGTCGCCCAGCCTGCCAACATGCGGAATCAAATAACAACCGTCCGATCGTTTCATGGGCACTTTAAATGATAAGCGTTAGACTAATGGGCTCAGGATCACATCCGAACCATTTTGTGTATTCTTTATGCTGACGGTGCAGAAGCAAGCGTGGAAATGAGACGACGGTGAGAGAGGAAGAGAGAAAGAGAAAGTGAAAGAGAGTGCTGTCGAGTCATTAGCCCCCCTTGAGAAGGCCTAGGATTAATAATCGCCCAGTCCCTTCGAGACCACTGCTGCGCCTAAATTGGTTTAACGCATCTCCAACAGCAGCCAACACACACACACACACACATAGCTACACCAACAGTGCGATTTCAAGCAGATTTTTTTATTTGTGCAACTTTTTGCTGTGACTTCTTGCTGTTATTGTTGTTGCTGCAGTTGTCTCCTGCGCAGGTTGTGCGGGAAAAAGATTCTCTCTAATTAGCCAGAGGTCCATCTCATTGAGATGAGAGAGCAGGTAGAACACATTAATTATTCATCCCACAGGTAAACATCGGGGCAGCCATAGCTGATGAGGGGACTGAAAAAATGAGCTAGGCGAAGACACTAACTAACGCGGGCCTCTCCCTCGGGGGGATGCTAGGTGAGGCAAACAAGCGCACAGGCTTAGACACCTGAGAATCCTTCACCCAATGCTCTCCTAAAACAAAACAGCACTTTCTCCAAGTCGACTAATGAAATAAGGGTATGAACTAGATACTAGAGGTGTAAAGAAACACCACTATTTGTATCTATTCAATTCTGCAAATATCTGAAATATCTGATTTAAGTTCGAAGAGGGTGTGGCCTCACTCATATCACTCCTGCTCATAAATGCCCTCAACTGGGGCACTTTTTGTTGTTGTGGTAGTCTATCATGCCTCTGATCTCAACCAGATTGCCCCAACAATATGATTTCACATTTAGTACACTCACTCACTCTCTCACTATCTATACCGTTTATCCTGTACAGGGTCATTGGTGGCCTGCAGCCTACCCCAGAGCACTCACTGCACTAGGTGGGGGTACAGCCTAGATAGTGTGCCAGTCCATTGCAGGGCACATAAGCACTCACATGAAGTACCTGGAGCAAACCCACCAAGCACTGGCAGAACAAGAAAACTCTGTGCATGCAGACTCGAGGCAGGAATCGAACCCTCGACCCTCGACCCGGACTTTTGATGCTTAAAAACGTAATCTGTTCATATTCTGATAAGTTGTGTCTGGGATGACTAGGGTTCCAGTAAAGATCAAAAAGAAGATGCTGCGGGTGAGCCCTTATCTTTATCTAAATCCATCATGGATTCACCCCGAAGCTTGAATTCAGATCCTCTTCACCGCCACCCCATCTTCTTCCCCTTTTCCACTAAGTCTGGTTAAGGCAGCCTCGCCTGGACCACAGGCCTCCTGAGAAGGCTGTGATAAGAATTCATTTCTCCCAATTATGGGCTCTTGTCCACTGCCTCAGTTCATCAGTTCAGTGCAGCCAAGTCAATGAAAGGGCCTGTAATGAAGTAATCAGATGCAGCCTGACTCCCGGGGCCCTGCCTTCGACTCCCCGCTTTCTAAGCAAGGCTCTTCATACGGGTGCTGCAAAAGCGGTGTGTGTGTGTGTGTGTGTGTGTGTGTGTGTTCAGAATAGTGGCATTTATTGGCGGCCTATAAGAGGGCCAGAGGATAAACCTGCTTTAACCCTAGATCTCTCTGACAAGCTCTGGTGGCGTTCAACAGTGTGGTTGATGCAAATCTACGGTAGGTGCTTGTCATTCTTCTCACCTCTGACAGTGAGCGGTGGTGGTGGTGGTGGTGGTGGTAGGTTGAGAAAATGGTCTACCTATCTCTTGTCTTTCATTCTCTCCCTCTCCGTTCGTTGGACTTGCCCCCTTTTCACTTCTCCGCCTCTGTTCCTTGTGTTCCTGTCCAACATGTGGAAGGCATTACAAGGAGTCTGGGAGAGGAATGCATGTGTTGAATCCTAATCTGGGCATTAAATTTAGGCGGAGCGGTCATGTCAAACTGCTCTCCTTCCTTTGTCTCCGATTGGCATGAATGTACCACCTTTGAATATAACAAAAAAATAAACCCTTGTCTGATTAGTGAATATCGCAATCTTTTCTTCTGGAGAGATCAGAAAGTTTCTGTATTCTTAAGTTGTTTTACGGATTGCGATACGCAAAACCAAGTGCAGACGGATCATTTTTCTTTCACCTACCCTTCACGGCAACGACGGAAAATATTTACTGATGCAACTGTATCCTGGCAAAGGTCCATCTCCTGCCACTAGGGAGGATCGGGGACCCATTTGATTTCTCTCCCCACCTTACCAGCTCAGAGCTGGGCCGCTAAAGCCCCTGCGGCTAGATTCCGCCTGACAAGAGCTCCTTAACGAGCGGCAGTCATTAACCTCTGGAGCAGGCAGCTGCCACGTGACGTGGTGCGCTCGGTCTGTTGCAGAAGGGCCCTATTGATCCCGTGTACTTGGTGCCTTCCTGGATGTTTATAATCAATATGCAAATGGCCCGCAGCATCGATTCAATATTAATTTTCAATTAGGAAATCCTCCGGGGTCCCATCAGGGTCAATACTCTACCATTCAGAGTGCAGGCTTGAGCAAGTTGCAGGCATTGATGTTCCTCTACTACCAAGACAACTTACTTACTGTTTATTTAGTTTGGGCCTGCTGTAAGCACTCATTAGGACTATGGGCTCCAGCCAGAGAGATGGATGAAGCGCTACCCTTTTACCAGCCTGTTTTAGTCTCAGGTGGATTTTTTTTTTTTTTGCCGTGATATCCGTGGCGTTGCACCTTTTTTTTTTGTTGTTGTTGTTGCTTGCCCTAATTACTCCTCTCATTTGGGTCCACTTTCACGGTTACGGAGTTTTCCGAGGTGTCTTCAGCCGTCATCCGATACGGATCCATTCATGGAGGACTTCATCTATCTGCCATTTGACAAGTGCAACCACGTCAGAGAGCCGGGCGCTGACTCGACGTCCCTTGATAGCCCTTAAATATGCAAGAAATCAGGCATTTTACACCAAACTCACAAGCTTGCATGGTCCTTACAAGAGCAAAACAAATAAATAATTAAGGATGCCCTCAATAATTTATGAAACACAATTACATACCCAGCCCAATCGTTCTGCCCGTTCTCACATTCGCTTAAAGCACACAAATTCATTACCGCCGAAAACCAGACCGTACCACAACGCCTGAATAAACCAGGATTGTAGATAATTCCAAAATATATCATTTTCCTTAATCTCTGTGTGTGTATTTAATCCCCTCCCAACTCTCAGTGCAATTTCCCAAACCTACTTCTGAATTAATAACCTTTTCTCTGGACAGAAAAACACGTCTGCTTTCTCCACTAAAGTCGAGAGGTAGGGGGGGGAAAAAATGTCCTCTGTTAAAACGGTGCTGTCTGATAAGTGAGGTAATGGATTCCAGGCAGGCCTGATCCTGCTCTTCAATGTGAAAACAATAGTATTGATTTATAAGCGTGTTGTATTTCCTGTACAGACTGGGTGTCTATCAGAGGCCATTTGATGGAGTGCTCGGTCTTGTCACCGCACTACTCTCGGCCTCTACTACAGGTTTATAAAGAGCTGGCGTTGACACAGCAGTGGCTCAGGGGAGAGAGCGAGAGAGCGAGAGAGAGAGAGAAGACGAGCAGGGTGATCAAGAGATCAAGAGAAAAGAGAAAAGAAGCGAGAAATTATCCCCAGATCCATTTTATCCAACGTACTGAGCAGGTGAGAGTTGATGTCATAACAGTGGAATGCAAACCACATTAAGCACAGTAACCGAATCCCTGTGTGAGGACAGACATGGCCTGCTCACAATCCAATATCACCGCATGGACAGGAAGCCACAACACTCATTTAGGAATGATTACAGTCTTCAGTGGAGAAACGAGGATGGATAAATGAGCTGAGATGACTTAACAGCAAAGCAGAGGGAAAAGGAGAGGGCTGTAGGATGAGGTGTAAAAGCCTGTAAATACACTCACTCACGAAGCCGTCCCAGTTTTAGTTTACTGTACTGTAATATTCGAAGAAAAAGAAAAAACCTGCATGTAATAAAAATACTACTACTAATAATAATAATAATTGAAAATAAAATAACTTATATGTATTTACTTATTTGCATGGTGAATAATCTAGATCACTGTGATTTATTTATTTATTTATTTATTTATTTTCAATAATTGAAATCACAGGATTAAATAAAATACTTGTTTGTTTATTTGCTTTTAAATGATCAATAATCTCGATCACAAGGATTAAATACAATTATTTATTTATTTATTTAATTGATCAATAACATACTGTACATCAAAGGGGGGATAAAGAACATGTTTGTTTGTTTGTTTATAATAATAAGGATAACAATTTTTTCCCCCCTGGAATTTAGAATAAATTGATTCATCTTTTTTTAAAACATTTTTTATTATAAATGTACAAGGTAAAATGGAAGATCATGAAATGATTGGCATCTTCAAAAGGGCGGGACCTACAGCATGTTCTAGACACTTTACTTATTAAGTGCTGCCTTACCCAACTTTGATAAACACTAGCTGTGCTATCAGTAGTCATTAAGTAATAGGTAATTATAAACGCATGAATAGTGTAAGTAAATGAATATTTTTTTATTTGGTGATGTTTGGTAATGAAACAAACAAACAAAAAAGGTTCGAAATTTAAAAACAAGCTTTTAAACTGTCCCTTTGGTGGAATGTATGAGCCAGCGCTGTGCCCGCATTTAGCTAGATCATTTACATCAGACCAACTGAATCACCACAAACCAGCAACAGCACTTAGGTGGAGAAGCTGCTGCGTATAAACCCACAACCTCCGTGAAGCACTACAGAGTTTTATAAGGTGTTTAACCTGCTTGACTCACAGCTCACACACTGTTTTTTTTAGAGGATGGTCTACTGACCCTGCAGGTACTCGAGCACATATAGCTCAAAGGGCACGATGAATATACATAGATTAGCACACTGTGTATTTCGGTTCAGCTACCTGAATATGGACGTAATTATACATTCGGCTCTGCTGCAGAGCACCGAGACATCCTCGCAGGTCTAGCAACATGTGTATGAGGCTTGTTCTCTCAAGCCAAGGCTTTGCCCTTGAGGTTCAGGTTGCTTTTTGGTATAGTATATATATATATATATATATATATATCTCAATCTGATCTTTTTTAGAAAGCTATAAACCATGTCTTAAAAGGTCAATGCAAGCTGCATATTCACCAATCAGCCAAAACTATGAAGTGAAAAACATTGATTATCAATTATATACCAGTAATCTTAAGACAGGATCATGGGTACCAATGGCTCATCTATGCCTGTTGGGGTCAAAGGCCAGCCCGATTCGATCCCACAGAAAAGCCAATGTGGCACAAATTGCTGAAAGAATTCAACACTGGCCACGATAGTCCGGTATCAGAACACCCGGTACACCACGGCATGCCATGCAGAGGGTTGAGCAGGCACAGAGTTAAAGCTTGCTGAGTCTGATCTTAATCCAACCGGCAATCAAGTCTGATACATGGAGGCCGCACCCCGCAACCCACGGCAACCTAAGGATCTGCCGCTAATGCCCCGATACCAGATATCACCGCACTGTCTTCTTGTAGAGTCATGCCGCAATACTGGACTTTTTGAGTTTGATGTTATGGCTGATTGGTGTGTGTGTGTGTGTGTGTGTGTATGTATGCATGTGCTTCTATTTATTTATAATTTTTTTGTAAACTTCCGACCACCCCCAGCAGGTCCTTCACCCCAATTGGTCCAATGTTCCACCCAATGTTGCGCCATTCGATTGCTTTAATCAAAGAGATAAAACGGTCTGCGCTGCATGCTGTGCTCGCCAGCTGAAGCTGTACCAACTCTAATTGGTTTAGGGATAACATTAATTACCACATTGCTCATTAATGGATGAAGCCTTTATTGGTCCCATTGATCAGCAGGACTTGTTAGCCATCATCCTAAGCAATGGTGGATGTAACAAGCTTACATATTGGCATATCAATTAATGAAATCAATTCCTGCCTAGCAGCTGCCAGTCCCCTCTCGCCAGCCCACTGCTCATCCCTCGCTGCCCAGTCATTCCTCGGGACGCGCGGGACAACAGAGTAAACCCGTCCAACTCTTTAATCAGAGGTCTCCTGATGTAAACGGAGATCCTAATCCAGAGGGAAGACCGCAAGGATAAATACAGAGTCTTGGCCATGTCGCGCTCTGGTGTTACTCCCCACCGCAAATGTCAGCCTGAACATTCCCGTTAAAGAGACAGAAGAACCAAAGAGGCCAGGAGTATTCCGGATAAACAGACAGGCCAGGAAATTCTACACACTAATTCCAGACTTCACAAGACTCCTCGGAAAAGTTCAACAGGATTACCTCCATGCTAGGGCTTACCAAATTATGACTCTTAGCAAAAAAAAAAAAAACAAGCTCCGGGCGGGTCGACCGAGTGTTCTTCTTTAAACTTCACCTTCCTCTCTTTTCTAATTGAGATCAATGCTGCACTTTAAGACTCATTGATTAGCACTTTAAAAATACTCTCCGTGTCGCAGAATGCTCCCGAAAGGAGGGCGGACGATTTTAAATATTACATGAAAAGGCATCCTGATAAACCCCGAGGACGGGGTTAACCAAACAAAAGCCACGGAGCTGCGATAAGTTAAAGTGCAGCCAGGATGACAAAGTGAAAGGATTAAAAAAGTCAAGCCCGAAGCGGTTCATTTGCTTAATAACCAACATTTTGGCAGAGAGAGGAAATCGTGACAAGACGGAAATCCTAAAAAATCTCATTTGAAGACAACACCTTAGGCACGCTTACTGGCTGCCAAGGCTAAAGCAATAAGCGCACGTGATGAGCCGCGTTACCTTGGCGCTACATGTAGAGTAAGCGCGGTTCTCTCTATTCGGAGGGAAAGCATGTTTCGGGACGGAAAAGAAAACGTCGCCCGTGTTATCCCCGTTTGCTAAATAAGCCGTAAGCCAAATTGATTCATTGACTCGTTTCCTATTTGGTCTGATTTCACACTGCACATAATTATATGAGCTAAGAAGCGAAATGAAAGTGGTCCGAGGTTCATGCCGGGTTGAAAATGTTCTCATAAAACTCTTTTATTGTATTGGTTAGAAAAACGATCATGGAAGAATGCGATCGAACCTTTGCCAAGCGTGTGCAGAAATTACGGAAATCACCCAAGCGTAGAGAACACGGAGTTGGCGCTAAATAAATAATTAGATCATTTCAATAAAAAGCTTGTTTAAAACATTCGCTGCATCACATCCAGCCATAAATGTCTCTTTTTGTTTGTCAAACACAGAACACTTGGTGTTTCTGCAGGGTTACAGCGATCCCAAACACGCAGAGTCGAGTCGATTCGGAGTTGAGCGTGTGTTTCTCGCTGGAGTTCGCTTGAAAGCCGACCGAGACCACCTCGCTCGGGACGCTTTACCGCCCCGACCGTGATCGCGTCTCTGTTCTCACCTTCCTGGAGTACAAAAGAAGAAGAAGATCTCTTTTTCCTTTTTTAAAAAGCCACCTGGAGCCAGTTTCGCAAAAGGTGCCACTGACTCCATCCTCTCATCCTATTTTTTTTAACCCCCACCCCCCCACAAAACTCCAACACTCTCCATCTCTCTCCAGAAGCATTTTTGAAGTTATTATAAGACTAACACAGTGACTGCTCACTTGTACGTACAGCTCGGTTTCTTATCAGCCTGTGGCAGGGTTACAGACACAGCGTGGGTTGCTTCTGTGTTGTGACATTTGCAGAAGTGGAGTAGAAACTCTCTAAGACGGCTTTGCGGAACGTTTTTAGCGGATAACACAACTATTTGAGAAATATAAAGGTTACAGACGAGCACAGAGAAAGCGAGGGAGTCGGTGAGAATGTGCGTGTTTATGTGTGTGCGTGTGTGTGTGCGTACGTTCGTGTATGTGTATGTGTGTGCTCAATAATGCAACTGATTTGGCTGTGAAACCAGACGCACTCAGGCAGGCAGTTTGGCGGACACCCAGTTACTCGCTCTGGGTCCTACACGCTGCTCTTCCAGGCCCCGTCCCCTGGGCGATGCACAAGCCGGCTGAGCAATTAACAATTTCATGCTGATTGCCTGAAGCATGTTTTGCCCGGCTATAAAGATAATGGCATGAAAAGGTGCTTCGCTCTTCACAGCATTCCCCATCGGCTCGGTTGCTCAATCCTGGTTTTCCTGAGCGGTTCGAATTCCCGAAACTACATCACGGCCATTTCACAGACTTCAGAAAGACGGAGGACCAAAAAAGACCATGGGTTCTGCACTGTTTTTCGTCCAATGGGGTACAGGTCAAACTCCCATCATGCACTGCTTTAAGGAATAAAACATGACAGACAGAGGTTTTACTGCGGGAACTTACAGTACCACAATTACAACGTTTAACGTTATTAATCAATGACATCATGCTTCTTTATCCATTTATACGTAGTTCTCAGTTGTTCCCCTTCACCTTTCTCTCATTTCATCTCTATCCGAAACACTGGAGACTCCTTTCTCGAAAAGGTTACAACTTCAATTGTACTTGTAGTTATCAATTAACAAATATGAACAAAAACACCTCTGAACAAGCTTTGTCCTTTATATCCCATAATAAATAAAACAAACGAATGATGCCCTTCTTGCTCCAACCCTTCCATTTCCTAACAGGGTTTTGTGCCATGCAGCAGCTGGGTTGTGTAGGTCTTAGGGTTAAAGGTCTTGCCCAAAGACCTAACCGTGGCGATCCGGCTGTAGCGGTGGTGGGGCTTGAACCCCTGACCCTCCGATCGGCAACTCATAGCCCCAACCGTCTGAGCCTGCTAGTAAAGACACAATGATGTATGAAAACTCGCAGATTATAACCAGAACTGCTTCTGATGCGAGAATTCAACATCATATCCGTAGTATATCGAACAACAGTACATCTAAGCCAGACAAAACAAAACAAACGAACAAACAAAAAAAAGCCAAGAAGAGCTAAGCGTTTTCCGCGCGATACGATCGTGCTCCGAAGACTGACAATAAAATGGCAGAATTTAAAAATAAATAAACAAACAAACAAACAAACAAACAAAAATCCTGTGCGTCCACTCACACACAAAAGCGGAGAGCCTCGGGAGTATCCAAAAAACAACAACAAAACAAAAAAAAAAACGGCTGTAAATCTGCTTGTGACTCTATTAAACGAAACTAGCTGCGAAGCAGTCATTAAAATGAGTTCATTTCAGCAGATTCAGTTGAACAGCCTGTATTGAGTTGCTGTTAATGCACACTATATTCTGTATGTCGATACAAATGAAGGGTCTACTGAAAGGACAAAGGAAAAGGACTAAAATATAGACATACGTGCACGCGCGCGCGCACGCACACAGAGACGCACGCTAATGAACAGACGAGTTCAGGAAAGCCGTCCCTACACACACACGCCAGACAGCTCGCGTGCCCCATATATCCACTCATTCTATTCTAAAGTGCTGTCTCTGCTTCACTAATGATATTTTTGTGTTAATGACCGCCTGTTTTAAATGCAGCAGCTGCCTGGCCCATGCTGGCAATTTGGGGATTTATTTAGTTCTTGTTTAATGCTATGACCAGACTGAAAAAATGAGTTGAACTTGAAAT
>JAQQZT010000007.1:25743228-25753474 GCA_030068275.1 Clarias platycephalus
ACTTATTTACCAACAAGTATTTTAGTTGGTAATTTAGCAATACGAAAAAAAGTCTTGTTTATGATGTAAAATGTATACTTTCTTTTTTGGGGGGCTTTTTTTAGATTAATTTATGTTGAATTAATAAGTGCACTGGGTGAACTAAGAATGCATCACTGATAGGACACCAAGCTTTTGGCAAGCTATATCTTTTTAAGAAATAAAACAAAACAGTAAAATTCCCTTTGAAAATGTTTCTTTTCATGTTTTTACACTAAAAATGTAAAAAAAATATATATATATTTTATTATCTATTGTATTTTATTTCATATTTGTGTACTTCTTGTATCTGGTCACTTTTTCACTTCATTGTTGATATTAAAGGTGGCGCGGTAATTAGCAGCAGTATAATCTGATTGGGTTTGTGTGTGCGCCCTGTGATAGACTGGCACCCTGTCCTCTGTACAGGATAAGTGCTACGTATACAGAATGAATGAATGAATTTATATTATTCTCTGGGTTCTATTCGATTACTGCTTATCGCTTAATTTTTACTTTATTATTATTATTAGTAGTAGTGGTCGTAGCGACGACAACAAATGTTACAGCATGCCGTGTTGCACCAATTCCACAAAACAAGTTAAAGAGAACCTTTGGCACTAGACGGAACAGCTAAGGCACAGTGCTGTGGAAAAAAAGGGGCATGTGGTGTGTGAGATTACACAAGAATCCTGCTCTCCTCTGGTCTCAGTGTTTCGCTGAAAGAGGTTGAGGAAGACAGACACGGGCTAAGCAGGAGGTCAGCGTGCTTACACAGCACATATTCCAAGCAGAGGCAGGAATTAAAACAATGGCTGCTTTTTTATTCTTGAATGCCTCTAATAGGAGGAGATTCATCTCCGATCCCCAAACACTCCCTGGGTGCTAAAGAAGGTCAAAGACTTGACACCCGAATTCCCCTCAAAACACCTGCACTTTAACCCTAAGATTATCCACATACAGCACTGAAAGTGTGTGTGTGTGTGTGTGTGTTCTCGGCACGATGTGAAGTTGGTTATTATTCAGAAATAACATTAATAATAATGATAATAATAATAAAATAGAGGAGCAAGCAAGGCATAAAAATATGGATCAAAACTGAAAACAAAGCGATCGATATTTTCACAATCGATTGTTTTCATCAGCGAGCGTCTGCTATGACACACTTTCTCCAAATTAGAGGTATGGATCTTTTTTTTTTTTTTTTCCCCTTTCTTTTTTTAAATGATCCTCACTGGTGGTGCTAACAAATGACCAGAAAATGAGATCTGACAGTTGCAGAGGCGGTTCACGAGGATCCAGGCGAGCCCTCCCCGATGGCTGGCCGGCAGAGCCTTAATGCAGGGCTCTTTACAGCTCGGGAGCTCGTGGTTAATGGGCATTAATGTGTGCTGCCGGGATTCTCGATTCCTTCTTTGCTAATTGTTTTGTAAAGAATGCTGGAGGTTGAGAGGTGCCAGCGCCAGTGCTCGGGCCTGAGTCCGTAGTGCCGCTTCACAGAGCTCGTTCGAGTCTGATAAAAATACTCGAGAGAGTGCAGAGGCTATTTAAAACATCACAGATTTAGCAGATAGTACAGTAGATAGACCCCGCGCACGCTTCCCCGCCTCTTTGCTGGGACGAGACCATGTCCTGAGGACGATGTTGTAATCTGAAGCGCTGATGCAGGTTGGTCGAGAGAGAGAGAGAGAGCGGGGATGGGGGAGCCCTGGAGAAGTGATGCAGCGACTAACGCCAACTAAGCTGCCGCAGCCAGAGGAGTAGCCAGGGGAGTTCCTGCCTAGTTGACCCAGAAATCCAAGGCCAGCTTTGTTTTAACAAGTCAGGAAACCTTCTACCACTTCAGCGACCGGCCTGTTACCACAAGAAAGAATTCGCAGCCTCAGAAGAGCTAGCAGGGAGGAAATTAAATGTTACACCAGGAAAGAACGGTTCACAGGGACTTGGATGAGGAAAGTGGGGTGGGGTGGGGTGGGGTGGGGGGGATTAAGGGACGAACTCGTCAGGTCTAAACGCTCATCAAAGTACTTGAACAAACATCTCACGGTGGGGGGACGGGGTGTCCTGGCGAAAAGGCAGGAATTCTTGATTACACACTTCGTTTCGTTTAACGGACCTCGGAAACGTGTGGGGAGGGGAGAAACGTAAAGCCGAAGCCAGGACGGGCGAACTAAACACTTGCCCCGTGCTCTTTTAAAGGGATCTGGCTGGCAGTACCGAGGAGTTACGGGCACAGACCCAGGCCGTTCCTGGCACTTAGCGAAAGAGAAAGAGCTGAGCTGGTTGGTGCGAGCCAGAGCCTGATCCTGCATCTGTAGGGCAATCAATCAGGCCTTCAGCGTTCAACCTGCAGCCGGCAAGACTTGGTAAACACCATGTCACAGGCTATTAACAGAGTAGTTCCTCTGAAACGGCCAAGCAGCACTGACTGGCTGCTGCACGCCATGACCGTGATGTCAGTCAGCAGGTATCAGCTCTCTCTCTCTCTCTCTCTCTCTGTTTCTCGCTCATTCGCTTTCTGGTTTATGCACGCCTGAAACAACAGCTTCCCTTTGAGCCTTTCCCGGGTTTGATTTGCACTCACCTTGTCCTTCATCTGAAGCTCCCAGAGACAGAACACAAGCCTAGACGGAGGTTTTAATTACCTACGTTGCAGTATAGTTGACAGAAAGTTCAGATTTGATAATACCACAGGATAAAGACAAGGGTAGTAATTAAACACATCAAAAGCTCACGGCTAACCGGCACAACCGGCAATTTCTAAATGACACGGACATCGCTGATCACATTAATACCCAGGCTATTCCAACATTTTATTTCACACAGGAGTGGAAAAAGTATAGTTAAGTAGCGTAAGAGTAAGGATCGCTCCCGCTCGTCGTGAGAGTGTAAGGAACAATTAGTTCGCTGAGGGCAAAGTCAAACTCAACGGGTTTAAAAAGTGCTGTAAAAATAAAAATTGATGAAATGAACAGCTCGCAATTAAGAAGCTGAAGGACTGGAAGGATTCCGGGCCGGACATTGTGAAATAAAATAAAATAACCACATTGTGCAGGATGCACACGGCCACTGAGCGGGTTATAAACGCAGATGCGTGTAATGAAAATGTAAGGAGTAGAAAGTACATTCATTGATTTATTTATTTATTTATTTTTGATTTTGTAAGCGTGTAAGTGTATTTCCTTTTGAACACTGCAAAGTTGCACGGGTTTGGTGCAACACCGAGGGAAGACGTGTGCAGTTGTGCATATGTGTGCAATGATGTATTTGCATGCGAGTGTGTATGTGTGCGTGCATGTGTGTGTGTGTGTGTGTGTGTGTGTGTGTGTGTTGCTCTGCCCACACAAGCCCCACTGCAGGAGCCATTACCTAACCTCCAGCCAGCCTCACAAACAAGGGAATCCATTAATGTACATCAAAGGTTAGCCAAGAAAATATATAAATAATCAACCAAAAAAGTGTGTGTGAGAAAGAGAGAGAGAGAGAGAGAAAGCGAGAGAGAGAGCGGAGAGGGGAGGGGAGGGGGGGGGTGCATCAGACTTGTTTGTGAACTCCACCATAACCCCCCCCCCCCCCCCAATCCAACCTACAAACTTACTAAATCCCCAACCCCCCATCCTTTTAACCTAAGTGGGCCTTCCTCTTGCCTTTGCATGTTCACTTGTCCACTGCACTGTAGTCATTAACATATTTGGAGTGCAGTGAGCAGAAAGCTTAATTGTCCTTAATTGCTTGGCTAAATATGTTCTCTAATGATTTGCCTCAGATCTGTGACTGCCTTTTGCGCAATTTCCCGGCCGCTGGCTTCATTATCCCTGCCTCCTCAGAACAAAGCGTCTTCAGAGGCCGACTTACCCCTTTCCACCCCCCCCCCCACCCCACCACCACCACCACCCCATATCCCTTTTTACTCTCTCTCTCCCTCTCTCTTTCTCTTTTTACTTCAGCACAGAAAGCGGCTGTATGCAGGCTGGCAAAAGAAAAAAAAAAAGAAAAAAAAAAAAAGGGGGAGGTGGAAAGCACAATAGAGGCCCTTTGTCAGGGTGCTCGAGTCAGAGTGATTAGAAAACCAAATCTGTGCTGAGACAGAGTGTTAATTGACCGCAGCCCTGTCTTATTAATCACTGACTAATGCAAGGACCCCCGCTTTTAACCCCCGCCTTTTGTTTTTTTGTCTCCGCAGACGCCATCTTTGTGTACGCCTAATCGCTGTTCGATAGTCGCAGAACTGATAGTTCAGGACATCGCGGGTCAGAGTTGGACGGTGATTTCTACACCGCAGATCTCGACCTTCGGCTACGAAAGTGCCGCGTGGAAGAAATGTCCTGGAGTGAGGACCAGGACCTCGGTGGTCCAAGGAACTAAGTTTTTTAATCTAAAAGTTTTTGTTCAGATCCCTTCATATACTAATTCTACTAACGCGTTTAAAAACTTCAGATTCTGCAACATCATATGTGAAGCAAAAGTTGCGCTGTGATGTCAGACGTTCCATCCATCCATCCAGGAACCTCAGTAGTCCAACTAGGGACCATGAAGGTCACTGGTTGTATTTATTCCCGTTTTTACAATCCTTGTAGGACCTCCGGTCAACATTCACACACTACGGGCAATTTGGGGACGCCAATTAGCCTAACCTGCATGTCTTTGGACTATGGGAGGAAACCGGGGTCCCCAGAAGAAACCCACCAAGCAAGGGGGGAGAACATGCAAACTCCATGCACACAGACCTGAGACGGGAATCAAACCCTCGACCGCGGAGGTGCAGTGCTGACCACTATCCCACTGTGCTGCCTGTCAGTATTATATGCTGTGTTGTTAGAGACCCTTTTCTTTTTAGGGTCATTTCATGAATGAGAGTTGAAGACGTGTTGTGTGTAAACAACCCGTTTCACGCCGTTCTTACCGATATCGGCGGAGGGACACTTGCGGATGGTGAAGATGGCGCTCAGGTCCTCCTCCTCCTCCGGCAGGCCCTTCTGCAGGCGCTGCAGTTTCCTCAGGCTCTCGCTGCGCTGGTGCTTCATGGAGCGCACGTGCTGGATGAGGTTGAGCTTGGCCTTGGTCGAGTAGTTACACAAGACGCAGTGGTAGTAGCACGCCTCGCCTTCCACCGCACTCTCATGCTGCTGCAGGTGCTGCAGAGACAGAATTAAGGTGAGACAGAAAGAACAGAAAGAAAGACGTTAGCTCGGTGAATTACTCTACCAGTGAACGAATCAGAACCTTCGGCACTGTCTAGTCCGGACCGGCTAATAAGACAAACAGCGAGACAGGGACACCCTGTCCGTGTCATCGTTCGCTGGGGATTCGATAGCACGACGACACGTATTAGGCTTCCCTTCTCCGGAGGACGAGCGCGAAGACATCGGGAGGGGGAAAAAAAAGGAAGCATTGATCTCCTTCACTCAGGAGAAGAGTCTCGTGTCTGAAAAGGAAACCTCCAAACATCTGCCTGTTTCACGCATGGGATGCTAAATATTGATCTCGCTTACAGAGAGAGAGACGAAAACCACACTCCAAAAGCATCTAGAACATTCCTTGATGGGGAAAAGCTTGGAAAGGAGGAGGGAGGCATCTGTGTGTGTGTGTGTGTAGGAGAATAAGAGATGACCGTCAATCCGCAAAGCCACAACAAGCCTGACCACATCGCATCCCCTACAGTGACACAACACTTCCATCTGCCGCTCCCACACCCGATCATCGAGCACACCAAGCCTCAATCAATGAGACAAGGCCGAGAGCGGGTATAACATGGCTTTACAGCTACACGCGTCTGACCACGGATCTCATACTACCACCACCACCGCCTTCATCAGCACCCCGGCACGTTGCCTGAAAAAGTGCCTCGCCCGTGCAAACTACCACCGTATCACCCCCCTCGCTACGCCAAAGCCTATCGACAGGTTTCCGTGGTTATAATCAATGCCAATCTCTCCTAATTCTTTCTTTCCCCTTAATCTTCATAGTCATCATCTCTCCAGCCAGATTTCACCCTCATGGACAAAAAAAAATCCTCACATTTGAGGAACCGAGTCCAATAATATACCCACCTAAAAAAAAAAAAAAGAGAGAAAAAAAACTTGCGCTGTCCGTCATTAATGTTTCATCGAGATCTGCCGGCTGTATTATTAAAAATAAATTTTCCGTATGCGCAACCGACGTGCTCTCCATTTCATCTTCGTCTCCGCGAGCCTGGGTAAACAGAAACAGGCAACGAGAGGCAGATCAATGATCCGCCTTCGTTTTTTCTGGATCTATTTACCAAAGGTTTGGGAAGCTCTGGATTATCGGGTAAGGCTTTCGAAAGGTTGCGGGTTCAAATCCCGGCCCTGCGCGGCGGCCAAACGAGGCGAACGAGAAGATTTCGTTTTTAGATCTGTAAGTCACGAGGACGCAGCAGGAATCGCGCAACACGTGCGACCCGGACGCTTTTCCTGCTGTTGCTGCGATTCTCTTGGAAGGAGAAGCTCTTAATCCCACCAACCTAACAAAGGTCGAGGAAAACAAATTGATTCATTAAGATGAGCCTGAGCTCGCGGTGCGGCGGGGAAAAGAATACAGCGAAATGCCAGAGAAGAAACATTAGATTTTGTAACCCAATTAATGACATATGAGGTGTTGAAAGCAGAGAGAGAGAGCAGAGCGGGAAAAAAATATTAAAATATTATGTTGCCTAAAATGTGCTCACTCATCCTGCGGTAATATTTAATTTTCTGGTAATATCCTAATATCGCCATGAGGGTTTTTTTTTTCTCCTGGACAATTGTATTCCATCGGCTCAGGTATCGTATGTCTCAATCGTACACCTAAGCTGTACATTAGGGCCACAGCTTCCAGGAAAGGGCTTTTGCTTTTTTCTGTGTGCCCCACAGCTTCATGTAATGGAGTTATTAGGTGATTGTAAAAGGCTTTGCTTTCTCTCTCTCTCTCTCTCTCTCTCTCTCTCAATCATGTTCTCTCTTCCTCTCTCGCTTTGCTTCCTTCATGTTTCAACTGGAAGAATGATGTCATGGAGACGTTGCTACACACATGAACCAAAAATAAAAAATCTGTTATCGAGTTCAAGGAATAAAAAATTATTCATTTAGCTTGAACAATTATGCAAAAAGGTCTGTTCTTTAGGATTTAACATTTTAAATTCCACCATTTATCCAGAGTTACATTTTATCTCATTCTACATCTGAGCAGGTGAGGGTTAATGCCGTTACTCAGGGGCCCAACAGTGGCAACGTGGTGGTGGTGGGATTTGAACCTAGGACCTTCCGATCAGCACGCCAATGCCTCAACCATTGAGCTACCCCGCCCCTATTTTATATTTTATAAGATAATATTTTATATAAATAGACAATAAATAAAGCAAGCCTCCAAATGTCGTACATTTTGTGTAAAATTTTGATTCGTTTTTTTCTTCTTCTTTTAAATACAAATTTTGCTGTCAAAAATTGTCCCTTGGTTTCTATTACGCCTATAAATTTTAAAACTTGCGTTCTTTTTATATTAATGATCCAAAGAGGGGAAAAAAATATTTTAAGAAGTTCGATTTGAAAATGATTTCAGTCTTAAATTTTTAAAAAAGTTTATTTTAAAATTACCGTTTTTACTCGGACTAACGCAAGCGTACAAACCTGAGCACCGAAGTTTAGGAGGTGTTCTTACACCGTTTAGTCGCTGATTTGTCCCTGTGAGCGCTGCCTTTTATGGTGTTTCGTCGGCGTCACTAAATGTAAATCAATCAATCATGTTCATGGAAGTTCTGTAGGAATGTATCGAAAATTCAGGATGTGAATCTGGTGAAGATTTTCAGCTCGGTTTGGCCTGCAAAAACTTTTACACACAAGATTAATAAGACTGATAAACGAGGATCAGGAATCCTCAACCACATACGAGGCAAGAACAAATAAACGAAGAAACAAAGACAAAAAAAAAGAACCCAAACAAAAGCAAAACAGATGACTCTGAAACTTCAAGGCTGGCTTCGAGGACGTTGAAGAACAAGTTATGAGTTTTATAGCTCCCACAAAAAGGGCAGGATTTACAGAGCGGGGGAGAACCTGAGCTGGCCCGGCCCAGAAACAAGCCATATATCATGGCATATATATATACACCCCCCCCTGCCTGCTCCAAAATACCAACACCACCTGATTGGATTTCGGATTTCTAACAATTCCAGGACGTGTTCTAATCACAAGGAAGTCTGAACACGCGCACGTTGAAGGTGACAGGACGACAGGAAAGTGTGACGAGGAACCCAATGTCTCGGATGGTCACCGTAGAATTCCCATAAGACATTAGATGCCTTAATAGTACTTATTGTACACATCCCTAGAGTGGACCTACATACACACACACACACACATACTGCACCTAAAGCTATCCACATGAGTGACCTCTGAACATGTTATCTAATTGTAATCTTCCATCCTACCCTAAACACACACACACACACATTCCTAGGCCTAGAAGTGAAACACAAAAATGCAAGAGAGAGATGATCTTAGTGTGTGTGTGTGTGTGTGTCTGTTTCCTATGATCCTGAAATAAAACTCGGTGCTGATAAATCACCTCCAACTGGAGTGCAGGAATTCAGAGACTTAATGAAAAAGTCATGTTTGCAGAGCAGAGATCAGGGGGTGGAGGTGCTGCCGGCGGTAGTGGTGGTGTACAAGCGTGTACGGAAGGTGCTCCCCTCCATCAAGACCGATTAGCAGCCATGTTCGGGCCCCCAGGAGCCAGTGGAAAAAAAAGGGCATGGTGTCAGTGAAGCTTGCGATGCAGAGGTGCCAACATTTAGAGATTTCAGATTTATGACCACTTAATGCGCGGTTATTAAAAAAAATAAGAACATGCTTATGGAAGCAGCTACTTTTGCTTCGCTTTATCTATCGGCCCGTCGATCCGTGCAGGCAGAATTGTACGCTATTTGATCAGAACGAACCACAGCGACATACAGCGGCTAAACTCAGCTTTAGCACCTTCTTGTTTGGAAATGACATGTTCGTGGTTTTATCAGTTTCTTACTTAAAAAAAAGCTAAAGTGGCGGCACGGTGGCTCAGTGGTTAGCACTGTCACCTTGCACGTCCAGGTTCCCGGGTTCGAGTCCCACCTCAGGGTCTGTGTGCATGGAGTTCGCACGTTCTCTGCGTGCTCCGGTTTCCACCCGCAGTCCAAATACACGCAGATTAGGCTAATTGCTGTTCCCAAATTGCTTGTAGTGTGTAAATGAGCGTGTGTGTGTGTGTGTGTGTGTGTGTGTGTGTGTGTGTGTGTGTGTGTGCGCCCCCTGTGGTGGATTGGCACCAGTCCAGGGTGTACCCCGCCTTGTGCACTAAGTCTCCTGGGATAGGCCGGTCTAACATTTAGCTAGTTTACTAATGATTACAAGCTAGCGACAAGAGTAACTAGCATGTCATATTTGTTGCATCAGTTACCTTTTCATGTTCATATCTCTTTTATCCTGCAATACCTTATTTCCTACAAATTCTCCTCTTCTAGCTACTTACAGTTTGCTAATTCCTGCGTTTACATCGCGCTCTTTTTGTCATTTTGTCGTCTAATTGAAAAACCTTCGGCCTTAATTGACAGGTTTCACATTTTGCCTTAAAGTAATGCTTTTAAAAAAAATTTAAATAATAAAACAAAAGTGTTTTTTTTCCCACGATTAAATCTAACATACTTGAAGAAAATGTGTAAAAGCTTTACACCTCACTGCTACCTGGGCTATTCTTTCACTTTCAAAAGCGCACACATACAAAGCAATGCGTGACACACACACACACACACACACACTCACAACCGGCGGATGAATCAGGCTTCCGTGTTCGTGTAGGTAAGCCGTGGGCGCCACCTCATCCACTTCACTGCAACTCAACCCCGGCTCCACGTGCATTATCCGCAGGTATCGGTTTCCACACCTACCTGCTGCTGTGCCCCGCGCTACATTAGCATCCACTTTAATGGGCTGTAAAAAATGTCACCTTTCACACCGAGCGCCACTTCGACTTCTGGAGCGCGCGTCGAGCAGCAGCGCGGAGGTGCACGGCGCACTTACCGCGCAAACGTCCGGCTAAAGAAATCCCTCCAGCGCGAGGCAAGCAATACTGACCACAATGTGTGTGTGTGTGTGTGTGTGTGTGTGTGTGTGTGTGTGTGTGTGTGTGTGTGTGTGTGTGTTTATCACTCCACTCCCTTTTTGTTGAGTAGACGGCTGGCTTGTGGCAAAAAACTGTT